>ML790355.1:1306645-1341079 GCA_009831015.1 Picea engelmannii | reverse complement strand
AATCTCTGGTTAGAGAGAAATCATAGAATTTTCAGAGATAGCCAACTAAGTGTAGACAGAATTGGCATTAAAATTCAAGCAATGCTGGGGGAATCTGCTGCTCACCTCTGCCCCACAGTAAAGCTTCACAATTTGGACGAAGATCAGGAGAGTTGGATAGCCCAATTCAACATCCCAGGGTTAGGAAGCCAACAAGGAAGTCACCCAATGCATGAAAGCTGGGAGATTAGGGAAAATGAAATGGAATTTGCCAAATGGAAAAGCAAAATTAAAACGCCAATCCTCTACTTTGATGGGGCCTCGAAAGGGAACCCAGGCCAGGCTGGGGGAGGGGGCATCATTGAAGATCCCAGACAAGACAAAGCAACACATTATGCCATTGGACTCGGCATAGAGTCCAACAACCGAGCCGAAGCCTTGGCTCTCTAGCAAGGTTTGAAATTGGCAATCAACCTCAGAATACAGGACTTGGCAATAATAGGTGACTCCAGAATAATCATACATGCTATTATCAAGCGATCCACAACTCAAAGCATCCAGCTCAACAACCTCCTTGATAAAATCCACCTCCTATTAAGGAATTTGAACACCTATCACTGTTATCACATTTTAAGGGACTTAAATCGAAATGCTGATACAGAAGCCAACAAAGGCGTTCTATTGGATGTTGGAGAGCTGTCATTCAATGGCATCATTGAAAATGTGGAAATCCCATGACCCATCGCAGCTCACGGGCACTCTTCCAAAGGACTGACAGCGCAGAAGCCGAATCTCAGGGCTGGAATAGTTGTTGAAACAAAGTGTTGTAATAGAGCTGGAACACAGATGCTGAAACACAGATGCTGGAACACAGGTGCTGGAACACAAATGCTGGAACACAGATGCTGGAACACAGATGCTGGAACACAGATGCTGGAACACAGATGCTGAAACACAGATGCTGAAACACAGTGCTGAAACAGAGATGAAACAGATGTTGAAACACAGTGTTGTAACAGAGCTGGAACACAGTACTGAAACAAAGCTGGAACACAGATGCTGAAACACAGATGTTGGAACTCAGATGTTGGAACACAGATGCTGGAACACAGATGTTGAATCACAGTGTTGAAACAGAGCTGGATCTTATGCTGAAACACAGTGTTGTAATAACTGAAACACAATGTTGTTACACATGCTGAAACACAGTACTGGAACAGCTGCTGAAACACAGTGTTGTTACACATGCTGAAACACGGCACTGGGGAACACAGTGCTGGAAATTATGTTGAAACAACGCTAGATCTTATGCTGAAACAGTGTTGCATAATATTTTGTTTTTGATCTGTAGGCCCGAAGAAACTCGGAGCATTTTGTAACTGAATCTGTGGCTTTGTCACCCCTCTAATATAAACTATAACCGTTTTCGTCAAAAAAAAAAGAGTACCTTTGGCATTGTTGTCATGAGAATATATATATATATATAAGGGGGGAGATAGTTTGGACTTTTGGCTTATTTTAGCCATAGTTTCAAGGTCATTTGTAAGAGGTAATAAAAAATCACATTAATTTGTCAACAATAAGTTAAACATCTTCTTTATTATAGTGTTGTAGAATGTGTTTTGTTATGCAATAAATGCAATTCAAGGTGGATATATGGAATGGTACTCTTTTATGATAAATTTAAATAAAATTGATTTTAAATGAATACAATAATAATAATAATAATAATATATTTTTATGGTCACGCCCAAGCGAGACACCAAATTGGTGTATGGGACTCCCTCCATCCAACGATTTTACATACCCCATTGTAAAATTTATTTTGTTATTATTTAATACATGTAATTTAAAAATAATATTATGAATTGTGAAATAGATTTATTTATATAATAAATATGGTTTTTAAATAAATAAATAAGTATATGATATTTCATGATTTATTATTAAATTTCCAAAATTATGAAAATAGTGTTATAAAAATTATTTGAATTTTTAATAAAAATTTGTAAATAAAAATTAATTTTTTTATAAGTAATTTAAAGATATCATAAAAAGATATTTTGTAAACATTCACATTAGTTTTTTAAGTAAAAATGTATATTGTAAACATTCAAATTAGTTTTTTAAGTTAAATGTAAGAGAGTTTGCATAACTACTATTATAATTAATCTATTTTTTAATTGGCATATACAAAATATTATTGTTCTAATAACTTAGCTGCATATATTTTTATGCAAAAGGAATTTGTGTTTTTAAGATGGTTCTAAGATCTTTAAATGAATATTTCAAATATATTTATTGTAGAATATTGCAAAATGGTTGTAAGATTTTTGAATGAATGTATAGAATATGACAACATTTCAAATATATTTATTATGTAATATAACTTGGTGATATGTAATATATGTATTGTTAATGCAAACCACATGAGTTGTGTCAATAATGGAAATTTTTATAACATGTACTAATGAATAACTAAACTTTAATTATGACTAATCAAAAACATTCTCAAAATCCATATAATAACTTTAAAAACTATGGATTTTTATATATTATATATAACTATATATTATATATAGTTATACATTATATAACTATAATAATAATAATAATAATAATAATAATAATCTATTTTTAAGGTCATGGCCAAGCCAGCACACCAAATTGGTGTATGAGACCCCCTTGTTTGTGGGACAAGGGATCCCCCTCCACCCARCGATTTGACTGGTAAAGTCTACRAAGGTATACATACCCTACCCCCTCTGGATTTAACTAGTTATACAATATATAGTTATATATTATTTAACTATATAATATATAGTTATATATTATATAACTATAATTTTTTAAAATTTAAAATTTTGTATTTAAATTTTATTTTTTGAGTTTTTTAATATAAAATTTGATTTTTTTATTAATTTAATTTTATTTTTTTAATATTATTATTATTTTATAAAATTTTGTATTTATTTTTTTTATTTTAGTTTTTTTTTTTAATTTGGTATATATATATATATAAATTTTTGTATTTTTTAAACTTTGTAAAGTTTTTTTTAGCCATAAATTTGTTTTTTTTTTCCTTTTTTTTAATTTTTTCTCAAATTTTCTTAGTTTTTATATAAATTTTTTATTTTTTTGTTTTTTTTTTCTCTTTAATTTTTTAAGTTTTTCATTAATCAATTTTGTTTTTATATAAATTTGTTTTAAAATTTATTTATTTTTCAATTCTTTTCTTTTTCTTAGTGTTTTTTAGATTTTAATTTATCAAAAAACAAATTTATATTTTTTAGCTAAATATTTAAAAATAGTGTTATTTTAACAACAATTATTTTCTAATATATTGAAGCAAATGTAAACAATGTGTTAAACATGATATTTTTCACTATATTTAAAAAGTATGAAACCATAAATTAATTGAGACATAATTATATGAAAAATCTTAATTTCCAAAAAGTAAATGGTATACAACATTTTTAACATTGAAACAAGCATGAAAAAATGAATAAAAACACCCTTAAAAAAATAGAAAATAAATGAAAAAATAAGCATTTAAAAAAATAATGTGGATACATTATAAATAAGAAGATTTAAAACAAGGTAGAACAACTTTTCAAAACAAGGTAAACAATGTAACCCCCCAAAAAATGAGAACTCTATAGAGTTCTCATTAAGTTGGTAACTATGTTTATTCCACATCCCACATCCCAATGTATGTTCTATATATTCTACGTTTCTCCATTCAAATGAAAGAAATATTTCACTAGGCATAAATCATCTCGAATGAGATATCTTATCAACAATTCCAATCACATGAAGACAAAGAGATTTTTTATGACCTTATATTTGGTGTTCGTTGACACATACTGTAATGTTTTTGAAGGATTTCCCCCAAGGGAAAATGCCAATATTGACAATGACCTTGTCCAATTCTGGTATCATATGTTATGGAAGCATAAGGAACCATTCCACTTCTTCCAAGTGCAAGAAAAATTTGGCAAAGAATTTAGACACATGCTCACTGGAACACAACCAATAAGGATTACACATGAAGGATAATATCTTATCAAAGAAAAATATATCTATGTATATGAGGAGGAATCCACCTATATTAGGCTCTACGAGTTTGAAGGAAAACCTTTCCTTCTCCCTAATTTTGTGTGTGACAAATATTTTGTTGCTGAAGTTTGTAGATAATACAAATTTTAGACTTCCTTCTTTGATAAAAAGAGGAAGCAACAATATATGAGGAGGAATCCACCTATATCAGACTCTACGAGTTTGAAGGAAAACCTTTCCATCTCCCCAATTTTGTGTGTGGTAGATACTTTGTTGCTGAAGTTTGCAGACAATACAAATTTTGGACTTCCTTTTTTGATAAAAATAGGAAGCGACAATTTATTTCCTTACCCTTTCGTGTTGTTGATATCTCAATCAAAGGCCTAACACATTTGGTAGAAACTGTCGAATCATTAAATTCATTCCATTTGAGAGAAGATGAAGCCCTCAAAGGCTCTGATTTTGGAGGAGTATTTTCCTCCCATTTGTCTTCAATTGGATATAGTACTTCTTTTACAGGAATACCAAAAATCATAGAGGGAGCTGGTGATAATGATCCTGATACTAGTAGATAAATTCCTAGAAAATAAAACAAGTTTGTGATGAATATTTTGTCACACGAGTTAGTAAAAATACCCAGGCTAAGAAGACGGAGTTGAATAAGGAATTCCAACATGATAAATATAAGAAAAGAGACAAAATTAAGGTTGGTGCTCATACTAGTTCTACTCCCCTCCCACATAAGAGTTCCTCCTCTACCCACAAAATCCAGGAGCATAATGAGAGTAAATGAGAGAGTAATGAGAGATGTGCAGGAGGAGATGATGAATATGATTCCCCTCATTTGAATAAAGAAAAAACTCATACTATTGGACAGACACAGAGGAAAAGGAGTAATAGCAATAAAATTTCTCAGAACCTCGAAATCCCATAAAATGTTTTAGTTGAAATGGAAGTTGATAATGATAGTCAAGTGCCCGAATGGGAAATATTATGGATAAATGAAAGTCAACAATTAGAAAAGGATTTTTCCCATGAGGAACCAACAATTTTTAAGGAGCAATCTTTGACCTTACACATTACTAAATACAATAAAGATGCTAAAAAATTACAGATAGAAAAAAATCATGTTAAGAATAAAAGGGTCACAGAGAAATGGAATTTAGAGGTATATGTATATGGGGTAGGACCTTCTGGGATACTCAAGTTACATCTCACTACCAGAGACGCTTTGGACCATTCTATCACTAAACAAGAATTAGAAAATATTAGACTAAAGAAAAGAATAAGTTAGTTGGAGGACACTCTAAGTCCGAGACCATTGTTTGTAGAACCATTATCTATTATGGTTCTAGAAGCAACTCCACAAGACACACCAGACACATCCTCTAGAGTTAAAAAGGCTACTAAGTTGTTAAGCAATGTCAGGATGTACATTGCAAACAATATAAACAAGAGGCTGAATACAATTTTGAAAGCATGGGAAGTAGGTACTAACCTAAGGAATTTGTCTCAAAGAATTTCCTCTCTTACTGCTTTTCTACAACAAAACTTGGACAATGATGAGTAATTTTACAAAAAATATTTGAGTGAATTTACCAGGAAGCAACATGATTTTCCCTCAAATAATAGAATGAAATATATCAAGGTAGGATGGCATGCAAGGATTGACATACTCCGGGAATTAATTGCAAGTTGTAAAAAGATTGAGGATGAAAGAAGTGATTCATTTCTTAAAGTACTTGAAATAGTTAAGGTATAATTTATTAGAGAGTTAACATTGTTAACCAAGGATAAATTAGAATCTAAGTTAAACATACTCAAGATTTCATGGGGTAGTGATTTTTATAATCTCACTAATTTCCTCGATGAGGAAATAAAACAATGGTTGCTTAAATTTGTTAGTGATAATGAAGATCATCTGGTAACTATACAAGAGTTATACTCTGAGTGTAAGGGTATTGAATATGATATATTTTCCTTTTAGGTAAAATAATACATAACGGTCCCACCATGTAGATTTTAACCTTGTACAATTAATTACTAAAAACAGATTCTTAATAAAACAGAAAAGATACAATGACACACACATATTACATAGAATTTTTTACCTTGGAAACCCAAATTGGGAAAACCAACAACCTATTTAGAGTCGCACCTCTAATATTCTATTCATCATATTCATTAATTACAATACAATATACATATAGGATCCTGCAGCATCCAAAACCCTAATCCATTGACCCAAATTAGTCAACAACCCTAATTCCCTAACTGAAATTAGAAAACTATTAGCAAAAACCATGTGTCAAAAAACCACCAAAAAATGGACCAATTTTTTTTCTCGAGGACTCCCAACCCTGAACCCCCACATCCCCCTAGACCCCCTTTGCTCCCATTTCGGTGTACAATACATGGGATCAATTTTGAAAAGGATATAACACATACCCAACATTCTCCCACTTGTTGTTTTCTTTGCACATGGAGGTTACAAGATTACATAGTCAACAATCTACAACAGCAATTCCCATAGATTCTCTACACCAAGAGAACTTCTCAGTGCTCACATATTTTGTTAATGAATCTGCAATATTCTCCAAAGTGTCCACCTTCATCAACAACACATTCTTGTCTTCAACCATGTCTCTCATAAAGTGATATTGAACATCAATATGATTTGTCTTTGAATGATAATTTGGGTTCTTTTCTAGGAATATTGCACTATGATTGTCATAATCTATCCTTACAGTTTGTTGCACCAACCCAATACCTGAATAGAATCTCTATAACCATATTGATTCCTTGCTTGCATGAGTGTCTTTCATGTATTCAACTTCTGTAGTTGAGAGTGCCACTACATACTGTCTTTTGCTCATCCAACTGAATGCTCCTCCAAATAGGTTAAACACATACCCACTTGTAGATATTATGCGATCCAGATATCCATCCCAGTCTGCATCAACAAGCCCATGTATGTCCAACACTCTGTCCAATCCTGTACTTCCTTGGTAGCACAATCCATAACTCATAGTGCCACACAAATACCCGAAAACCCTCTTTATTGTTTTCCAATGCTTCTTCCCTGGTTTTGACATTTACTTGCTCAAACTCCCACTGCATGTGCAATGTTTGATCTAGTACAGACCATTGGATACATCAAACTACCAACTGCACTCACATATGGAACACGATACATGTCCTCTTCCTCTTCCTCTTCCCATGTCTTGGGACATTGATCCACATATAACTTTACACCTATAGGAGTAGGAACCTTGACTGGTTTACATTCCTACATAGTAAACCTATGCAATATTGTCTCAACATATTTCCTCTGATTTAACTAGAGTTTCCTATTTTTCCCATCTCTTTTAATTTCCATGCCCAAAATGAAATTTTCGGCACCAAGATCCCTCATGTCAAATTTAGAGGACAACTGATTTTTCACATCCTAGATAATCTCCTTGTTGTTTCCTATCAACAATATATCATCCACATACAAGACCAAATAAATAATATGATCACCAATTAATTTGAAATATACACAATGATCCTCTTTTCTCCTTGTGAAGCCAAGCCCTGACATATAAGTATCAATTTTTTGATACCATATCCTTGATGATTGCTTTAACCCATACAAGGACTTTTTCATCTTGCATACCAGTTCCTTCTTTCCCTTCACAACAAAGCCTTCTAGCTGCTTCATGTAGATTTATTCTTCCAGATCCCCATGTAGGAATGTCTTCTTCACATCCATCTATTCTACTTAAAAATCAAATACAACAACAACAAATAAAACAAATATAATAGAAGTTAACTTGGAAACATGAGAAAAAATCTCACCAAAGTCAATTCCCTCAACCCGAGAATAACCTTTTTCTACTAACTGAGATTTGTATTTATCCACTTTTCCTTCTTCATTCAACTTATTTTTAAACACCCATTTTTTTCCAATGGGATTTCTTCCAGTCATCAAATCCACTAGATCTGAAGCCCCATTCTTTTACAAGGCTTCCATTTATTCAACCATGACCTTTTTCTAGTTTTTTCCATCCTCTAAATCCACTACCTCCCTAACATTTCTAGAATCATCATCAGTAACTGATGAAGAAAAATTTGAATGGAAATCAAGTGGAGTATACCTTTCTAATTTCCTTCTTTCCCAAACTGATCTCCTCAATAATGGAGTATGAGGATCTTCTTCTTCTGATTCATGTTCTTCTGTAGAGTTTGAATCATAATCCTTCAACTCAAACTCTATTTTCTCTGGTTATTCCTTCCTTAGTAGGACTTCCTGTTTAACAACATATTTTATTTATCTAGATACCACATCTCAACTATGCACTAACTTCTTAGTTTCTATCTTCCAAATATTATAACCTTTCAAACCATTTTATACCCAATAAATATACACTTTTCATCCTTTTTATCTAGCTTACTTCTATTTTCCTTTGGAACGTGAAAATAGGCATCACAACCAAATACCCTGAGATGTGTTAGAGAGGGTTTCTTACCAGTCCATACCTCATGTGGAGTCTTTTCATCCAATGTTAATGAGGGTGATCGATTGACCAGGTAACATGCAATACACACTACCTCTACCCATAATTCCTATCCTAACTTGACACCACTTAGCATGCACCTTCTACATCATTTCTACAAATCCATTCTATTGAGGTGTATATGAAGTAGTCTTCTACCTTTCTATATTGCACTTCTTACATAATTATTTCAATACATTTATGCAGAACTCTCCACCATTATCCATCCTCAACACCTTAATTATTTTCTTTGTTTATTTTCCACAAGAGCCTTAAACTCTTTAAATTTGTCAAAGACTTCAGATTTATTCTCGAGGAAATATATCCATGTATTCCTCAAGAAGTAATCTATAAATGAGACATAATACACATATTTTCCTAGTGATGGAACCGACACAGGTCCAACACATCATTATACACCAACTATAAAATTCCCTCTACCCTTGTTGCATCAGAGGAGAATATTACTCGATTTTTCTTCCCATATACACAATATTCACAGAAATCAAAATCCAGACAGAAATTAGACATACCTTCAACCATACCTTTATCATGTAGTAGTCGAAATCCTTTCTCTCTGATATTCCCCAGTCTTTAATGCCACAACATATCCTTTTCTCCAGAGACTGTAGGAGTTTTTTCTTCTTCGGCTCCAATCTCAAGAAAAATGGAACTATTACACCCATAACTAATAATGCTTCCCTACATATTATACATATTTCCAATCCAAACTCCCTTTAGAAACATCATTGCTCCTCGAACGATCCTGCAAGTTTATTTCTCAAACACTATTTTTACCCCTACATCATCCATTTTTCTTACATAAATCAAATTTCTGGCCAATCCTGGGATGTGTAGAACACTAGGAAGTGTTCTAATCCTTCCATCTATGAGATTCAACTTGACTTTTCCTCGTCCTATGATTTTGGTTGTCGAATCATCACCTATAAAAACATCACCTCCATCATACATTTCATATTCATAGAACCACTCCCTGTGAGGAGTCATATGAAAGGATGCACCTGAGTCAACCAAACATGCCTCATGATCTGCATGTGTGCTTGATGAATCTAAGTACACATCCCCTCCTTTTTCTGAGGAGGCTTTTTCTTCTGTATAAGGAGCATCTTCAGATCCCTTCCCTCCCTCAATGCTTTTGAATCTACATTACTTCTTGTAGTGCCCTATGTTTCCACATCTCCAACATACCTTTACAAACTTTCCAGGAGATTTGGATCTACGCTTAGATTTACATCTCCCACTTGAGGACTTAGATCTATTTCTTTCCTGGGAGCATCTTCTTGCAAATAATGCATGTGGTCTATCCTTCCATGTTCTTTCTTTTTATCTCCTCCGACAACAAGGATGGGACCATATCATCAAAACTTAAAGTAGTTGTATTAATACATATGGCCACAACCAGACTATCTCACGAGTCTGGTAAAGATCATAATAAATTGATACACTTATATTCATATGAAATTTTAATATCAATAGATAATAACTTACTTACCACAGTATTGAAGGCATTCAGATACTATGTAACCGAGCCTCCATATTTCATCCTTAAGTTATACAAATTCTTCCACACGAATAGTTTGATTACCAAGGACTTAAACTAATACAAAGTCCCCAACTTATCCCATAATTCCTTGGTTGTAGCTTCCCCTGATACATTCAATAATACTGAATCTGAGAGACACAATTGAATTGTTCTCTTTTCCTTCCAATCCAACTTGTTCCAGTCTTCTGCTAAAGTTATTGTAGGTGCAGTACCTGGATCCACAACGATCCACTGATCTTTGTCCACCAACATATATTCCATCCCGAGCTTCCATAGCTCAAAACTTTTCCCATTAAACTTCTTGATCTCTATTTTTGAACTGCTTTCCATTTCTTTTCACCTGAAGAATCAATACCACATATCTCCCAATATAACAAGGCTTATCATAGACCTGAGTGAAACCCATGACCACAAAGGAATCCCCCTGAAGCCAATAATTTATTTGATGCCAAATGTAGATTTTAACCTTGTAAAATTAATTACTATAAACAAATTCTTAACAAAATAAAAAAGATGCAATGGAACACACACACACATTACATAAAGATTGTTACCCTGGAAACCTAAGCTGGGAAAAGAAACAACCTATTTAGATTTGCACCTATAATATTCTATTCACCATATTCATTGTTTACAATAAAATATACATATAGGATCTCGAGGTATCCAAACCCCTAATCCATTGACATGGATTACTCAACAGCCCTAATTCCTTAACTAGAATTAGAAAACCGTCGACAAAAACCATGTGTTGAAAAACCGCCAAAAAACGGATGCAAAAATGAACAAAAATGGACCATTTTTTTTTTCTTGGGGGCTCCCGCCCCCAAACCCCCAGAACCCTCCCAACTAGAGGGTGCTAAGAACCCTTGGGACTCCCTTTTCTCCCATATCAATGTACAATACATGGGATCAGTTTTGCAAATAATATAACACATACCTAACCCGCCATTAAAGGAATATATAAAAAATTGTCTCAAGAGTTTGTTGAATGAAATAATTGATCCTTAATAGCTACCAAGAAGAAATTGTACTGAAAAATTTTCAACTATTTATGAATCCTTTTCAAGGGATTCAGGGGGAGGAAATCCATCCATCAAACCCTATTCTCATTTGTGAGTACAATTTTTGAAGCTTTTCTTTTCTTTTTCCTCTCAATTTGTGATCACCCAACATTATGTGTTTATTGTTAACCTGCAAAGCCAATCCTCGATTCAATTTTCTCTTTTATTCTTGGTTACCTCTGCTACTATATGTTCCATAGGAGCCCCATCCCAGTCCACTAGTAAAAACACATTTCATTTTATCGTTAAGTATGAGAAATATTATGATGTGTTGTTTATGAACACATTTTAATTGAACTTGGACAACCAATTTGTAATATTCTTTTAAAGACTCTCACAAAGAGTTTCTTATGGAGATCGCAACTTTTGTGATTTCTGACTTTCATTAAAGCATGATATCTCTAGAATGTGTTTCCATTTCACCTTTATGATATTAAATGTTTGAAATCATTTAAAGCCCCGTGTTTTTTATCTTCACCATTTTTTTGCTTATATGATTTTCTTCGAATAATTTCCCTATACTAAATGAATGGATTTGATGTAATGGATGTAGTTATTATGTATATTTTAATTTTAGTCATTATTATGTTATGGCTTACACTCATGGTTTAGTTATTTTTTTTTCCACCTGGTCCAGTATCAAGTGTTGATGGTATAAATGTTTAAATATGTTATTTTGAATTAGTGAATTTGAAAATGTGAGTGAGAAAGAGGAGTACCACTTCTATAAAAATGAAGAGGGGATCTTAAAACTTATAAGAACACCCTACAAGGTTGACTCTTTTCCTTAATAGGAAAAAAGATCAACAATGGAAAAATCATTTTAGTATGATATGATCTATATTGGATTAACAATGAAATGAAAAAAAATAGCATAGAGAGAACACAAGATACAATATTGATAGAAGAGTATTATATTGAAACCAAATTATACTCATGAATCAAATGGTGAAAAACAATGAAATGCACATAGTAATATATAATGGTTATAGTGATAGTAGATCATCTCTTAAAAGAGATGTGATGGCTACTCTGATTTTCTAAAATCTCATAATAACAACATGAAACTACATTCTATCATAGTCCCAAAAACCCTAATAGGAAAAACCCATATGATCCAAAAACATGTACCATAGAAGTGAAGGAAATGAAAATAATATCTACTATGTACCTTAGATATTAAAATACAATCACACATAAGATGTGTAATAATGGGCAAGAATCAATTCCATCTTTTATATATCAAAATACCCTTCAAGTAGGACAACACCTTGCAAGGATCATTTTATGGAAGGATCAACTCATGTTCACTTGCATCTTCGAGGGGGAAACCTCCCAGCGAGCTAAACTCCAATACAATAATATTCTCATACATTCTTCATAAGGAGGAATCCATCCTTATGCATAGCTACCAATTTATAACTACCTAGTGGGTCTTCTTTAATGAGGCCACATTACATTTATTCAATTCTAACTCCCTAATGGGTCTTATTTAATAATAACTAGCATTGTGGACCCAATCCACATTACATTAAATGGACACCCTAATTTATCCTATTATTATCTATAATGGGCCCATAGACTCCTATTACATCCCTAGGGAGGATCCCAACATTCCATTCCGCATTGAGCGACATTGCCTTATCTTGCATAATAGATACAAACTGAGTGGGCCTAATGGTTAAGAACATGTGCTTCCTCCTAAGAGGTCACAAGTTCAAATCTAGAGGGGGGTAGGGTGTGTATACCTCCGTACAATTTACCAGTCAAATCATTGGGCGAAGGGGGTCACTTGTACCACAAACAATGGAGTCTCATACACCAATTTGGTTTCTGGCTTGGTCGTGACCTTAAAAATAGATTATTATTATTATTATTAAATCATGAAAACAATTGTAAATCACATTTGAATAATTTTAGAAATAAATTTCTATGATTAAATCTTCTATTAAATCATGAAAATAAATCGAAATTACTATATTAAATATAAAAAGAGAAAAAGAGAAAAAAAACACCTTTAGCTAAATTGATCTTGATGAGATAGTTGTTAATATTAATCTTATAAAAAGAAATTGTAACATGCCCCTTGCCTGGGTACCTAAAAAATCATGTTCTTGAAACAAATTCCACATTCTTGGATGGAATTCAAGATTTTGATACCAATTTAATTAAAACATGATTCATGCATATCTACATACCATGCATGCATGCAATAAATTGTGTATATATGCAAATGCAAACTTCTCATTAACATACACAACATTAAAAGATTCACTCAACAATAAATATTGAATAAGCACAATTCAACGTTGTCGAAATATATGAAACACAAAGCACTTATCTTTAAATATTATATTCACTAACTAGCTATAGATGTTAGACATTCCACCCAAGCTTAGGTGTTGTTTCACATTAAATATCTACAACATGCCACCCCTAAGCTAAGTCTATGAATCCACAAGGACGGGTGCCTAGGCCGAATCTAAATTTTGCGCACTCCAGTCAACTATCAAGCTCTCATAGTTTTCTCAACCACACATTAATTCCAACTTACCAACTCTCTTTCCCCCTCAACTTGTACAACCCAAATAAATGAACCCCCTTCTCTACAATGCAGTCCCTTAGTTCATTCCACTTCTTTCTAGAGCTCTATTACTATTGGATAGGAAATATCAATGTTGGAATCTCTAGGGATTCTAAGTTGTGGACAATTTTGCCTCAACGACCACCATTCTCATGCACATAAGTGGCGCAAACCCCACCCCTCCTTATCCTTAACGGGGTTGTACAACCTCCCAGTCTAGGATCATTCAATTCGTCGAACCAAATGGTTCGTCAGGCTCTTGATGGAACCATTTCAACTTGACACTGGCCCTTTTTAACTTCATTGGCACCCGCGATGTGGCACCTAGGGACCCTCTCCTTAGCACTTTTCAACTTCGATGCCAACATTGCTAGCTCTTTGTGCTAGGATTCCCTCTTCGATGTGACCATGGACTGTAGTCGTGGGCCACTCCCTTCATGACCCCACACTTCAGGAATTTCATGAGCTGCTTTCTCCTTTCCCTGATTTTCGAATCGGCGAACTCTTCAGGACCATATCTACGGTCCACGTTCCTCCCACGATCAACACCTGTGATCGAATCACGAGATTAGACTTCGCAATTCCTGTCTCCTCTTGACTCTGCGTCTTCCGATTGTGAATCAACAATGCATTGATCCCTTGCCATGTGCCCTTCCAGATCCAACGGTCTAGATTTGAAATCGCTCTTCACGACTTCGGGAAGATCCTTTGCTTGCTCCCAGAAAACCTTTTGAAGTTCCTGCTTCTGAACCTATCGATATTTTGCCACCTGTTCTTTCTTCGAAGATGGGTGATTTCTCTATCTTCGGGACTTCAACAAGTCCTCAAATCCTTTTCACACTTAGTGCAATTTTACCTTTCGAGACTTAGGTTGTTCTCGAAGGCTTTCTACACTCCTTGAAGAAATCTATGCAACATTCCTACGAATTTGCTCGGCTTGAAAACCTCCACAGTTCCAAGTTCCTCTGCGAGTTTCTCGTGATCTCCTGGTATTTTCTCACCCTTCCTCCTGAGCTTATAAGGTGAACTCACAAAACCTTATGCGCACTCCTTGCGCTTGTCTTAGTTCTTCGACGGCTTCTCCCTCGGCCTTATGGAAAGGTTTAAGACATCTTCTTTCCTTTGTCGTTGCACTTCTTGCAAATCCTTCCTTCACAAGAATGTTCAACAATTTTGGGATCCTCCAACACCTTCAACCATGTTGTTCCTGAGTATTCTCACGCAATCTCGATGCCCTCCTAGCAGAGTATTCCAGAGTTTTCAGTAACTTTGAACTATGTTTTCTCCCACACAATCTTTCTTTTCAAGGGACTTGTTGGCCCTTGACCAAGTTTTGGGAGATCCTTGGTCAATTTTGACCTATTTTGGAACTTCGACAGCTTGTCGAAGGAGGAGCGCAAGATGAAGCAAAGATCACAGGATCTCGACCCCTTTTTGGGTCCTTTTTGGGATTTGGGATTATGTAACGGGTATGGGATGTCAGCCCATGGGTTTACCCATGTTTAGGCCTATTTTGTATGTATAAATAGATTCTAAAGCAATGTAGTGGGTACGAATGACTAAGTGCTATATCTATGTGATTGAAGGATTGTAAGTGCTGTGTGCATACTTTGTGAGACTTGCAGAGCTACGTACAAGTAATTGTAAGAAGGCTTGGTGCTTTACCCTAGATCGAAGAAGGAGGATTTGGCAGAGTGTGCGCATATCTCCTGTCTTCTGCAGAGTAGGATTTTGATACTATGTGCCTTTAAGAAGCTTGAAAAAGATAATAAAGAAGAAGATTTGGTGGACGTAGCCCCAGGGTGGGGGTAAACCATGTATATGTTGTGTTTCTTTTCTTTTTGCATGTGTTGATGTGTTTATGTCTTTACTTGCTAAGTGCTTTGATATAGATAGATAGATATGTTTATGCTTTGTGCTAATGATGTATATTAATGTTAGATCTGACTTATATGAATGTGATAGTGCCTGAATCTGTTAGATCTAACCTACTTCTCTATGATAAGTGCTTAGATACATCAAATATGAATGAATGATGCGATGCTTTTTTTTTATCTGCAGAGTAGATAGTGGTTAAATATTGAAGAATTGTCAGTGCTAAGTGCTCTGTTAAGTATTACAATCACAGATATGTGTCTCAGCTAAGGTTTCAAACACCTGAGTCCTACAACCACCCCTGCCTCTACCTCGGGTGAGACTTCATCTGCTTTGTAGGTGTTGCCGAAAGGGTCGGTAGTTAGGGTTTTGTTGGTGCGTTGTTGTAGCGTTGAACCCTGGGTCTGCCCCTATGCCAACAAATGATTCTGTTGTCGGAACCTGAAACTGTGATTGCTGGGAAATAAGGAAGAAGAAGCTTTGTACAAAGATCCATCCTAAAACTGTGAAAGCTCCATACGTAGATATGTTTCCCTAGTCCACAGCATTCTACTTGACCTGTGAAGCTCTGTGCCAAGAAAATAGGTCAGATATGAAGAAAAGAGGTAAGATCGGCAAGCTCTATGCTATGATAAAGGTAAGAATAGTGAAAAGTTCTAGATCTGAAAGCTTTGTGCTCTGTAGAAGTAAGATAGGTGGAAATTTGTGTTTCAAAAGTATCGATCTAGTAATGTTTGATAGATTTTTTCCTAGCCTGAAAAATAGGGCACTAATAGATGAAAGAAGGTTTGATGTGCGTAGAGATGATAAGAATAGTGAAAGATATGTTATACCTATGCATAGAAAGAATGTTTGGACTAACCAGTGAATGCAATATCCTAGAAAGAAATGTTTGTAGGATAGCTACTATGACCCTAGTGCACAATATAGAAAGAGCTGGGAATCATTTAAAAGAAAGAGAGGATTAACCCTCTTTTACAATTGCATAAAACTGGGACATCTTTCTAAGGAATGCCCTAGGAGAAGACCTAGTTGTCTTTTGTTGCAAAGCTATGGAACATGAAGTATTGGGTTTCCCTAGAATGATTGCTAAGCTTGAAGAAATGAACATGAGACAAGAAACCCCTAAGGCAAATCCAGAAACTACGATTATGGCAGAACCCTAGAAAGAATCAGAGAAAGTATTGCTATAGATGAAAGAAACCATGAATGATCACTGACATGTCAGTTTATCAGAGGTATTCAAAGAAAAAGAATGCCTTGAAATAAGAATAGGAGACTTTGACATTGACTATGTTCTAGATGAGGAAACATAGGTGAATATCATGACAGAAAGAACTTAGGAACTTTTAGGGAAGCCTGTTATGACTCCTTCATTGGGAGGAATAGGTCTATTTAGAGGAAATTTGATAAACCTATGTGGAAAGCTCACCCAAATATCTATGAATGCCAATGGAACTTCAACAGAGGAATATTTTGAGATTATTAAGTTTATTGAGAATAGCACCCCATTTACCACGTTACTAGGAAAACCTTGGATTGAAATAAAGCAGGCCAGAAGGCAAGAAGAAGAAGAAGTTCTAACGCAGAAGAAGCAAGAGTTAAAATATTTCATGACTAGAAGGATCACACACTTAATTGAAGAACAAAAGAACAGATTGAAGCTATTTCACACCAGAGACCTGGATATCGAAGTTGCAAGAACACTAGATGACCCACAAAAGATTGAAGTACCTATTCCAGTTAAAGAAAAAGTATCACCCTCGAATCTTAGGAAAGAATATCAACAGCGCGAAGTAACTATGCCAAAAAAAGATAAAAATCAGAATGGAAAAAGGCATACCGAGATGAAGCTCACTGGAAAGAAAGCTATAAATCTAAGTAACAAGAGAGCTAAGATCGACAAGTTACAGAAGGTTCCATAGGGAACTTCACAGAAGGAAAATTTGCAAAACTAGAGCTTCATCGGGATAACATAACAACGTCACATGGTACTTCACCAGGGAAAAGCAATATAGTCGTTGGGACCAATATAACCGTTTGGTCAACCCCCCCGAACGGGTAGAACAGAATTTATGGTTCGCCACCAGACCGTTGGACCGCGCCATAACGGACATAACATAGTTAATGAAGGCTTCTCGACCGTTGCAAGCAATCTGTTGCCAAGTTATCTATTTATCCCGTTACACCATGCACCAAGAACACTTTTGCTAACCGTGAATCTGAGCCCGCAGACTTGTTGATTTTACACAGTGATCATTGCATTATTCCCCTCTATCCCATTGTAGTGTCTAAGTTACTCCTTGAACCCCAAGATTTCCAACCCTGAGCGTGTATGTCGAATGAGTTCAGTGCTGCAGAGAAAGTTGTCGAAGAATTTATGATCGAACTCATGACTGAAAGAGTCATGTCAATGTCTACAGGTATACAAGATTCATTGATGAGAACGGTGCAAGCCTCTCCGTCGACTGCTCATGGAGCCGGACCATCCCGACCATCAGCAGAAAAGAGAACCAAGCATAAAGACAACCTCGCAAATGAAAAATTGATTCCAACCATATTTCCTGATTACATCCCGCCTCTAGCTGGCGCAGTGAATCATGATAGTGTGCCAAGATAATTCGAGTACACCATGGTCACTACGTACCTCCCGAAGGGGATACGCGCAGTTCAAACAAAGCAATATAAGATCACAGCATTGAAGTTCGGTGACTTCAACCTCGGAGATCACAATATCTATGGTATGCTTGCCCCATACAAGTACCTAACCAGAACTAAGTTGAATAATTCAAAGATAATCCCCCAGTCGTAGACGATGAACCTCGCATAGTACACCCTGTTGAATGTCATGAAGATCCCACACTTTGGAAGAGACTAGGAATTCAATGCTTGTGTCAAGATGCTACTATCATTTTACCATGGCAGCTACTTATGGCTAGATCGCAGCATTATAGTTGAACCAATGCTGATCCACAAGATCACAGGACTGATTATGCAAGGACTTGACCTGCAGGAATTTTATCTAGGAAAAGCCGCAGATCACGCACTCTCACAGAAGATCAAGGATACATATGGTGACGTTGAGAAGGGAACAAGAGGCTACAAGTTAGCTTCCATCCGTAGTGGCACAGTGTTACTAGCATGTCAATTGAAAGCTAGAAATTTAGTAAGAAAGAAATGACCTACACAGTTCACCGGATTGTCGTTGACCTCGCAGGGAAGTGTGCAGAAGGCCTATAGATGAATTGGGTGAAGTACCTAGCTAACCAGTTGGAACTAGATTGTTGAGAATCACAGGATTAGGGTTATAAATTTCATTTAATTTGGCTCTTGGTCCTCATTGCATTTTTTGCCTAGGAGATGCCACAAGGAGCGACCTTCCCATACATAGATCCATTTGAACCGCTTGTTGCGAAGTTCGCTACCCTATGGTATTCAACTGATATGAAAAAAAAGTGGCAGTCGAATGTTGTGTTTCATACATACTACCTCCAATTAAAGCGAGCCATCGAAGTCGATCCTCACATGACTCTGAACACTTTACAAAGGTTCTGACCCCTGATCAAGTTCAGCGCAGGTTGACACTTCATCTACATTACAGTGCGATCAAATGAACATAAAGAGAAAATCTAGTCATATTATAAGCTTACATAAGAAGACCTTGAAGAAATCACTAAGGAATGGTTCGTTGACCTCCTTATCCCCACCAACCCTGCAAAGATATCTGATCTTGATAACCCAGAGGACACTCATAAAGAACAAAATCCACCGGGAACCAGTAGACAAAAGAAGACTGAGGAGGTTCAAAAATTAAGAAACACCTCAGGAAAGACTCCTTCAGTGTCACCTGACCAAGGGGGTGATGACAAAGTAGAAGCTGAACAGAAGCCCAGCAAAGTAACACCACCCGGAGACGAGGTTGACCCCTTGAAGAAGAGGAAGGTTTCCCCCCTGAAACCTTCTTCCCGGAAGAAATTGAAATCCATCATGACCAAGATGCAGACTGTCCTCACCTCCGATGATTTTGACTTCATCATAGCAACCCTAAACAATGCTTCATTGGAAATAGCAGAGAAACAAGGAGCGAAGCAGGAGGAAATGTATGATAGAATTGAAATCGAACTATGAGGGGTAAACTAGGCCCTTCATTCCATCCGCGCAGTCTCCACCGTGCCCCTGCCATCGGGAGAACCAGAGTTGGGAGATGAACCAACCCAACTCCACCGACTAGCTGATACAGTCGAAGCTTGCCTTCGATGAGCACAAGAAGAAACAGAAAAATCCACCCAGGCCTTGAAGCAACTGAAAGGAGTACTTGTAGAGTAGCGTTGAGCTGCAGAATAGGAAAAGATTGCTCTCCAAGAAAATTTCAATGAAGGAAAAGCATAGATACAACAAGGAAAAGAATAGTTTCTCACGGAGCAACTTGAAGTGAAAGAAGCGGTCAGCAAAGAACTTCGCTCTGTGACAGTCGTATAAATAAAGGTAGAGGATGAAGTCACGTAGCAAGTAGAGCAGCTCGTAGAAGCTATCCAGAAGCTACAACAATGCATAGCAGAATTAGATCTCCACGCGGTGCCCGAGACCCCACAGGATGTAAGGGATCAAAGAGAAGCAACTGCTCAAAGCACAGTTGAGAGAATAAAATCCCTTTCTATGGAATGTAAGCAACTTACTGATCATAGTGCCTAGACCTATGAGAAACTCAATGAGAATCCAAAATTGAAGGCACTAGAGTCATAGCTCCAAGAGGCGAAGTATCAATCCGAAATGATACAAGCGTAGTTGAATCCCCTGTCAACTGTGGAAAGAATGAAGCACTCCCAAGAGAAAAACACAACCCAACAACAGATCCACACTATCCAGAGCAAAGTTATGGAAGTAACTTAGAGACTCCAACCTATACAAGATAAGGCTTACCAATTGTTCACAGAGGTCAAATGCCGAGGATCAAAACTGGAGCAGGTTGTCATTGTAGTTGAACAGCACCTGGCGGGACCTGTGAATGAGGTAGTCATCCAAGAGTTTGTTACATAAGAGGCCATGGCACAACAGGAAGTCGAAGTAGCTCGAGCCAAAGTCTAGGCTTTTGAAGCATAACTACCCAAATCATAGTGACTTGGGACGAGTCACAAGTGAGTGTTGGGGGCCTATTGGCCCTTCACCAAGTTTTGGGAGATCCTTCGTCAAGTTTGACCTATTTTGGGACTTCGACAGCCTGTCGAAGGAGAAGAAAAGGACGAAGCAGAGATCACGAGATCTCGGCCCCTTTTTGGGTCCTTTTTGGGATTTGGGATTATGTAATGGGTATGGGATGTCGGCCCATGGTTTTACCCATGTTTAGGCCTAGTTTGTATGTATAAATAGATGCTAAAGCAATGTAGTGGGTACGAATGGCTAAGTTTTAGATCTATGTGATTGAAGGATTATAAGTGCTCTGTGCATATTGTGTGAGACTTGCAGATCTACATGCAAGTAATTGTAAGAAGGCTTGGTTCTTTACCCTGGCTCGAAGAAGGAGGATCTGGCGAAGTGCGCGCAGATCTCATGTCTTCTGCGGAGTAGGATTTTGATGTTGCGTGTCTGTAAGAAGCTTGAAAAGGATAATAAATAAGAAGAGTTGGTGGATGTAGCCCCAAGGTGGGGGTGAACCACGTATATGTTGTGTTGCTCTACTTTGTGCAATGTGTTGATGTGTTTATGTCTTTACTTTCTAAGTGCTTTGATATAGATAGATAGATCTATTTATGCTTTGTGCTAATGATGTATATGGATGTTAGATCTGACTTATATGAATGTGCTAGTGCCTGAATCTGTTAGATCTAACCTACTTCTCTATGATAAGTGCTTAGATACATCAAATATGAATGAATGATGCAATGCTTTGTTTTATCTATGGAGTAGATAATGGTTAAATATTGATGAATTGTCGGTGTTAAGTGCTCTATTAAGTATTACAATCACAAATATGTGTCCCAGCTAAGGTTCTAGACACCTGAGTCCTGCAACCACCCCTGCCTCTACCTCGGGTGATACTTCATCTTCTTCGCAAGTGTTGTCGAAAGGGTCGGTAGTTAGGGTTTTGTTGGTGCATTGTTGTAGCATTGAACCCTGGGTCTGCCCCTGTGCCAACAAGACTTAACCACCTTGAAATTTCTCCTTGAGTCAGTGAATAAATATGGTGTGCCCTCCTGGTTGTTTCTCTTCTGACTCCACTCAGTTCAGACATGCACTCCTTGCATCGGCTTATAGAGTTTCCTCTCTCTGTCACACACTCCTTGCACTTAGCCTAGAAAACTAGACTTAACTCAACACACTCGCGGATAGAAAATTGTATCTCTATCCCTGCAGATGATTTCTAACATTCATCTACAATTCACAAACCTATAAAAGACATCCAAAACACAACATCCATTGAAAAGAAATGTAAAACAAGAAAAACTGTCATTTTCTATTAATGGTGGAATGCCAAATTACAATGGTGGAGTCCGAGTTGCAACTGATTCTCGGCTCTCATCAACCTCCTCCTATCCAACCTGCCTAACTCTCTCTTCTACTTTTCTTACAATACAAATGTTTATACAAGAGGGGCTCAAATGAGTGTCCCTCGTAAGCTCACTAATGGTGTCAAATCACCATCCCTAATTCCTATCGAAAGGCAAAATTACAATGATGGAAATTCTACTCCAAATCGGACGTAGATCCGCTTTGTCGTAAGCCTATTAATGGTGACCTTATCTCCAGCTTGTGCGAAATCATGATTTGGCTATTCCATCTTGTCTCCAATTAATTCCTGGATCACGTCTTGGTGATGTGAGTGGGAAATCCTGCTTACGGACTTAGCATTTAAGGGCTCTAATCATGCATGCAGAAAATGATCATTTAAAGGCCTCTACTTTTTCCTATTCTCCCTACACAAAACCCCACATTCATGTAATACAAAGGTGCAAACAAGATTAGGTAACTCTACCTTGAATCCTTCGTTTGATGTCAATCCCTTCCCTTTCACTTGGTCCTTGACTGCAAGCCTCCTCCTAAAGCTTACCTACATTCACACATGGACAAACAGAAAGTTGCAAACATGCATTTCATATACTAATTTTTGAGTTAGATGTGACAATATCATAAAATAAATATACAATTTGAAAACATGATATGGTGGGACGAAAAAAGTATTCCTTTTTATATTAATATTCACAAGAGTAAACTTACAATATGTGGCCGACACTGCTCCTCGAACCTGGTCCTGGGCTCCTCTTCACAATGCACCAACTACTCAACCTCACAATAAAATTGTAGGAAATTGGAGCAAAGGGGGGATAATTTTGGGCAGAGTTTCTATGCTCTTCTTCTCCTTTTTTTAATGGGACCCCTACCCCTTCTTTTATAGGTAGTTATCCGGTTTGAATGACTGGCCATAGGCAGTCAAACGGTTTTATCCATTTCCAAAACTCTGTTTCTCATCTGCAACTTTCCATTTTTTGTGCTTTTGTCAGTATACGCGGGTTGTAGAAGGTTTTCAGGTGTATGGATGTGTGAATACGCAGGCTGTAGAAGAATAGGGCACATGTGGCTCAAAAAAGAGGGCTTTTTAGAAGAGCTTGGCTCAAGAAATTGGGAAATAATAGGGCCTGAGGCCAGGTATGTAGGCTGGGTGCAACTTAGGCTTATAACAGATGCCCCCTAAAGTGTGAGGTTAGAAGAGCATCTGATGGCCGAAATACTTTACCAATATTTATCAACGTGCCGAGTGAGTGAGTCCAGGGACCAGTATTCGGGAGCTTCCATCTGCAAAATAACATTTTGTCTCTCTGAGGCGGGCATACCCATGCTCGGGATAAAAACTAAAATCATGGTTGCCAATCAAATACACTGCAGATCCATATCATATAACTATATAAAGTGTAGTCGCGAGCAATACACAGCGGATCTACATCTCAAAATCAAAAGATATACATGTATAGTATCCATCTTCAAGAATCTAAGTGTCGTCTGATGGTTGGAGATGATGCTTTCATAGCTCAAGAAACAACTTTAAGATTTTCAAAACTCGAGTAAGAGTGTAATGTGAGTGTATGACTTCATTACGTAGAGGTCTTCCACAGCTCATTGTGAATAGACAAGAGGATCTCGGTGATCAGGCAGAGAACTTCATTGATTTTGAACAAGGATTTTGATTGGTGTTTTAGGATGGTCAAGCATGAGGACAAGAGACAGACTGTAGAAAGTCTGACACAGGCTTGGTAGAAACTTCCCTTGGGAAAAATCACGACAAATTATGAGACTAAGGCAGCATGATATTGACATAATTTGACGATGCGGGAGGCAACACCAACTCTCCATATGTTCGGAAGAATAACCAAATGGAGGAGGACACAACTCTATGAGAATAGCTTCCTAAGGTCACACTATATCCCAGATCTTTGACAAACAAATGAAAAGATGTGCTTTGTCCAAGGAAGACTCATTGTGCTACCAACAAAAAGAAAATACTTTTCCCATCCTCTTTTTGGGGTATATTTGATTTTTTTGTCTTTTTAAATAATTTTGGAAAGCTTGAAAAAGAATAAAAGAATGTTATATTACAAAGGAGGATCGAGCGTCACAAACATACTAGTTCCAAGCGCACGGAACACTGGGATGCTCAGGGAAAAGGGACATATGCAGGAAAAGGACACTCGGAAAAAATCCTCCATGGGCCAAAGGTGTCAAGATGCAGAGGAAAAGTGCTACAGGGCTTGCATATAAGGCAAGCTTCAGATGGTTAAGTTGAGAGCAACATGGAGCCGACATTAGCCCAAAGACGCAGGTATACAAATGCGATTAATAAGACACACAATGGTAATGTCCTTCGATGTAATTTTAACGAGCCCAGAGAAGGTAAGCTCGATGGTTTTTCATAGTTAGAGAGTCTAAAAAAATGTAAAAGGAGACTCTTGTGGGGTACCTTTTTCGAAAATAGTCTAGTCATCTCGAAAAAAGGGTAAACTAGAACCAACCAGACATCTATTCAAAACCATTTTAATGAGTGTGATAAAGACAAGGTCACTCGGCAATTTTTTCATTTTTAAGGAGTCTGAAAAAAGATTAACTATGGACTCCGTAAAAGTTGTTCTTCTTGGCCATTTTAACGAGTGTGAAGAAACAAGGTCACTTGGCGATCTTTTCAATTTTAGGGAGTCTGAAAAGAGCTTAACTATGGACTCCGTGGGGGTGTCTTTTTCATAAATTTAGTCCCTCAAGCCCTAAAAAGGGTTAAAATCATACCTGAGAATACTCTTCTAGGAAACCAAAGCTCCTAGAGTATACCTTTGTTCGTACAGTTGACCATCCAGACCGAAAAAGGGGTAAACTACCAACGAACAGACGTGCCTTCAAATTTCAGTTTAATGAGCGTGAAAGACAACAAGATCACTTGACAATATTTTCATGTTTTAAAGGGTCTAGAAAGGGCTTAAAAGAAGACCTGTGGGGGCTACGACTCATGTATGAAGTTGGTTCAGGGAGAGCCCGCTGCTAGGCTCAGACCAAGAGTCTCTTTGATAGTCAACTTGGAAAGTCTTCCAAAAGGGAAGAAAACACAAACCACGGTGTAAGTCCTCCTGCGGTATAGAAACCATAGTCATGGCTTCAAGGATAGCCTCATCTGAAGCCAATTCAAAATCCAATAAATCACACAAACGAGGGTCGACAGTCCCAAAGGGTGAAGTAAATTGACCATACTCCATATGATAATGGAGGTTCTGGCCAGGACTGGTAGGTTCTATTAGCGAAGAATCACAAGCACAAGGGCTTGAGGATCTACAAATAACGAGATCAGGATCAGAAGGGTACTCAAGCCCACTTGGATCAAGAGGGGGAAGCAAGAGCTCCCATGCCCCTAATGGATAAACCAATGGATCAATTGTTGAGACCAAGTCTCGAGAGGGAAAACATGATTGCATAGGTTCCTACTCAGAAGCAATTGAACACCGAGGATAAGATGCCACATAATTAACCCGTGGCAGGGTAGGGTCTACACAAACACTAGGAACATATAAAGGGGTAGTCTGAACTAAAATCGAATTAGGGTGGTGATTATCATATGCCAGCTGGTCAATAGTGACAATGTTTCCATTGTGAGGGAAGTGCATCACCCGGAAGAGTGTAGATACCACATCTTTCATAGCATATACAAAACCACACCCGAGAAGCATATTGAAATCTAACGGGCCTTGCACCACTATAACATCGACAAGGATAGTCTTCCCACCTAAAGAGATAGGTAACTAAGGAAGAACCCCCAAACATTCACTAGGACGTTGTTCAAAAGCAAACATCTCATGCGAAGCAGACATAAGCTCGAGAGATCCCAAGACTTTCCAAACCAAGGAGGATAAAATACTTGTAGAGGCTCCTTCATCTACAATACATTGATAAATGTTTGTTGAATTAACTCCAACCCTTATTTGAAAAGGTGTAGAAGAAGGAAGACGAGTCTCAACAAGATCATTCCAATCAAAGGAAACCATCCTAGGTCTTGGACGGGGTGTGCTCGGAATGAGCGGAATGCCCCCTTGTTATGAAAGTATGAAACTGGAAATGCTAAAAACATAGTCGGTAGACACTTCAGTCCCTAGGAGATGAGTGGGATCAGCCAAAGATGGCATCAACATGACCACTTTGGTAGAATCGACACTCTTCAAGAGAAGAGTAGGATTAGTCAAAGATTGCAACAGTGTGACCACTTTGGTAGACTTGATACTCTCCAAGAGAAGAGTGGGATTAGTAGAAGATCATGACGGCCTGACCACTTTCTCAACCAATGACTGCATAGGTTGCGAGTCTACATGGTCTGAAGGCACCTCACCCCTCAAAAGAGGAGTGGGATCAGTCGATGACTGCATCGGCATGACCACTTTCTCAACCAATGGTTGAATAGGCTAAGACACTACAAGGTCTAAAGGCACCTCACCCCCCAAAAGAGGAGTGGGATTAGCCGATGACTACATCAGCATGACCACTTTCTCGACCAATGGATGAATAGGCTGAGAGACCTCAGAAGACTCAGAATTAGAAGAGTTTGTAGGCAGGGACAACAATATTCATACCTCTGGAAGGCTAGGGCATAAATGAGTAAGGTGATCTCCCTTGCAAATCTTACAAGGGAACTTAGGCTTACGTCCTATCCGTCTAGGTTTCTCAATAGAGTGAATGCCCCCAACATGACTAGCAATGGTTGGTTTCACATCTCCAAAATGACTTGCATAGGTTGGTGATGGGTCGATAACATGACTCGCAGAGGCTATAGACCTATTGCCAGTATGACTAGCAGTCACTGGACTCTTTCCCCCGGCATGACTTGCAGAGGGTGGGTGTGTGCCCCTAGCATAACTTGCAGAGGCTGGGTGTTGGTCTTCAATGTGACTTGCAGAGGTTGTCGACCTATCTCCAACATGACTCGCAGAGGTTGGTGATTTCTTCTTCCTATTCTTCATCTTTCTATTTTGTTTAGACTTCCCATTACTAGTAACTGTACTTTCACCGAAGGCGGGAGAAGGAGGAGGAGAAGACTTTGTTGATGAAGAAACATCAATAGGGTACCCGTGACTTAAGGTACTTAACTGAGAAGCATCAAGAGAATTCAGGACATTTGGAATGGTACCCAACCAAACCGGTAGTCCCACATTCAACCAAGGAATGTACAAAGTGGCCATCAAAGGGACACCAATGTTTCTGAAGAAGGGAAAAGAAAAAGAATCCCCTTGCAAAGGGGTTCCTTGGTTGGTATCATCAAAAACTTTATCCATGAATATATTATGCATATTTTCTCCCCTTGCATGATCATTCAATTCTGTAAAAGTCTCACACACTGACTCTGGCAAATCAGTGTTATCAAAACAATGCCTATAAAGAGGCAACTCCATGTTTCTAAGCGAAAGACCAAAAAAGTCCTCACGACCGGTGGAGTGGGTGGTCTACCACCCTAGGTCAAAGACCCAAAGCCATGACTGACTAACTCACTATGGAAAACTAGGGAGCATAGAGAACACACTAGAAAAACTCCTAAAGGCAAATCAAGCAAACGATTAACTAGTTAGAAGAACAGTTACACCAACCAACACTAGAGCAACTTACCGGTGCAAGTGCAACTCGAATACAGAATAAACCTATGGGTATACTCTGTAAAGCATGGCCCGATGTCTGCCCTAGGTACTACAATATACCCCCACGGTCACCTGTGTAAGTCCCTAAAATAAAGGAAACTAAGTTGCTAGCTCGTGAACAATCACCAGGCGGGTACAGCCGACAATCGGGTGGACCGCAATGAGTAGGGTATCAAGCCCGAAACCTATCAAGGGTATCAAAATCAAGTGTTCTGGAAGACGACTGAGGACATCGAATGGATTTGAGACTCATGAAGCTCCGTGGAAAATATGATCAACAGAATCCCAAGACAAGTCCTCTATATGCGTTCCCCACTACACTTGGTCTGTCTTTGGAGGGGTTATCTCCACTACCTTTCCACATGCAACCTCATGTTTAGCCCCTGTGTTAGAGGGGGGTCCCAGATAATTTCCACGTTACTGGACTCATACACTCCTTAGCACAGACTTGTATGTTTTTTTTATAGCCTTGAAGAGTTTCCTCTCCAACCTAAATCAAGGTTCTAGCCTAATCTAGTTGATGGACCCTACAAACATAAAGTCTAGTAAATTTTAATTAGCGTTCTTTTTACTGGCTTGATTTACTCAAAATGGGTATGGTAGTGCAACTGATGTTGTTAATACTCTTGCGAAAAAATGATGAAACTTATATGAACACTGGCAAAGAATGATTATATTTCTTATTTTTTTTCTTTTTGAAATGCTTTTAAAATTAGAAGAAAAAACAATGCTATGCTAATTTCTTTTTCTTTTTCAAATAACAATGCAAAGAAAATGCCAGGAAAGAAAGAGATCTAACAAAATAAATTTTTTATTTTATATTTTCTTCCAATCAAAGAAGCAATGACAAAATATTCTAAAAGAAATATTTTCAAAATGCAACTCATTTTTCTTGAAATTTCAAGCTAAAAATAAGTTAAAAAAACTAAGAAAAAGAAGAAATCTTTTTATGAAAAAGCAAGCTATGCCAGAATCCAACCTAGGTTAAAACTTCTATGACAAAGACTATAATCAGACAAGAAAATCCCTGAAAAAATGACTCTTGACAGGAAAGGGGATGACTGCCTCTTCAAAAACATTTCTAGACAGACACGCGAATGTCACTTCAACAGCCAGCGTATGCACGCAGTTTGTCCAAGGGTAGGGTGTGTATGCACGTGTTCAGGCCCACTACAGGCCGCATGTGCCTCTATTTTTCCTCAAAAAATGAATACAAGCAGCTAAGCTTAGGCAAGGAGTACTGGTATTGAAAACCAAAACCCCTTAAAGGTGCAAAAACTTACTTTGACAAAGAAGAGGCAAGAAAAATTTAGCAAAACAAAGCTAATCCTGAGGTTTTTACCTAACTATGGATTGTTCAATCAGAGACCTAGAAGGACCCAGAAGATCCCTAAGAAGGGTCACTTTTGCAGGGGAGAGAATGACTGCCTCTTCCTGAGAAGGATTTCCTGGGTTCTCAGACACGCAGCTAGCACTTCATCATCAGGCGTACATACACGGGCTGACTAAAGGCAGGGCGCATGCATACACGTTCGGTCCCACTACAAGGTGCGTATGCCTCTTAAGACTCTCAAAAATAGAAAAGAAATAGTCTGGTAAGAAGAGTAGGGAAGACTGGTATTGAGAACCAGAACCCCTAAACACTCAGACTTTTTGCAGAAACTCAAAAAAGGTAGTAAAACCAATTTCAAAATACCCAATAAAAAATCCCCAAAGAACCCTAGAGACTCCCCAGTGGAGTTGCCAATTCTGATGGCGAGTGGGAAATCCCGCTTATGGACTTAGCATTTAAGGGATCTAATCATGCATGCAGAAAATGACCATTTAAAGGCCTCTACTTTTTCCTATCCTCCCTACACAAAACCCCACATTCATGCAATACAAAGGTGCAAACAAGATTAGGTAACTCTACCTTGAATCCTTCGTTTGATGTTGATCCCTTTGCTTTCACTCGCTCCTTGATTGCAAGCCTCCTCCCAAAGCTGACCTGCATTCACACATGGACAAATAGAGAGTTGCAAACATGCATTTCATATACTAATTGCTGGGTTAGATGTGACAATATCATAAAATAAATACACAATTTGAACACATGATATGGTGGGACGAAAAAATTATTTCTTTTTGTATTAATCTTCACAAGAGTAAACTTATAATATGTGGCTAGCACTGCTCCTCGAACCTGGTCTTGGGCTCCTCTTGACAATGCACCAACTACTCAACCTCACAATACAATTGCAGGAAATTGGAGCAAAGGGGGGATAAATTTGGGAATATTTTCTATGCTCTTCTTCTCCTTTTTTTAATGGGACCCCTACCCCTTCTGTTATAGGTAGTTATCTGATTTGAATGAAGTGCCATAGGCAGTCAAATGGTTTTAGAAATTTCTGAAACTCTATTTCTCATCTGCAACTTTCCATTTTTTGTGCTTTTGTCAGTATACGCGGGCTATAGAATGCCTGGAGGCATATGGATGTGTGCATACGCGGGTTGTAGAAGGCCAGTGCGTGTTTGGCTCAAAAAAGAGGGATTTTTAGAAGAGCTTAGCTCAAGAAATTGGCAAATAGTAGGGCTTGAGGCCAGGTATGTAGGCTGGGTGCAACTTAGGCTTATAACACTTGGATTCTCGAGGGAAAAATGAGACGGTGGCACCTCTCCTTCCTTGAATGTGCACCACGCATGTTAATTAGCTGGCGCGTGCTGAGATGGATTGATGCTCCTGCATCATACTCCATAGCGGAAAAAATCATGAGCTCTTGCTCATGAGCTTTCCAATGTGGCCGAAATCCGCTTGGATCCCAAAATTTCTCCTGGAGCTATCTCTCGGCTCCTCTGCTTCACCATTGATGTTCCTGCATCATCCTCGTTGCTTGTGCAGGCTTCCTTTCATCCAAATTCCTCTTGCTAACTTTTTCTTTTGTCGACTCCAACATCATATTCCTTATATCCTCGATCACCTCATCCAGCTGTTCCATCAGATGATTCTTCTATTGCAATCTAGCTCACTGCACTCGCTCCTTATCGATGGCCAAATCACACTGATTTACCAAGACATCTTCTTCCTTTGTGGCCTTAGCTTGCCACTCTGGTACTGTCTCTACTCCTGCAGGCCCCTCATCACTGAATTGTTGCTCAGCTACCACTTCCCCTGACAGATTCACTCATGTCAATCCTTCGTTTGTTCCCATTCCAGCTTCCTCCAACTGCTCCTCATGCTAGTGTGGTCCTTCATCTGCTTCCAACTTAGCATGTTGGATATGCATGCCTTTCATTTCCACTCTCCTCTCAATAGCTTAAAATTCTTCAAACAGATCAACAAATTCTATGTTGTTTGCTTCTCCTTTTGCTACAGACCCCAGTGTTGTAGTCATCTCTTGTTCAGCTTCCTAGCTGAAAACATTGAGCGATTCTGTTGAATGCTCTTCTCCTTCTATCAGGACATACATCAGTATTTGTTCCTTCTCCTCCTTGACAATCTCTGCTTGTTCTCTCCCTGTTGCACATGAAACATCTGTGCTAGCCTCTCCTTGGATGCTTGGTAGGAATATTTCAACTCCTCCAATGATCAGAACGTCCCTCTAATCCTCCTCTGTCGTTGTGATGAAATTTTCTAACTTGTCATCATCTTCATTCACATGGCTCATAGTTCGCGTGAATCTTCATCTGAGTGAGTTTTTTCTTCTGCCTCCTCATATTCCAATGAACTCTCGACTGAGCTCATCTCTTCTCCCTTACCCACCTGGAAATTTGGGATGTATCCTTTGCCCACCTGGAAGTTTACGAGATCTATTGATCCCTTCTCATTGCCCACCTAGAAATCCATGAGACTCTTGCCAGATCTATTTCCCTTATGACTGAGTTTTTCAGCATGTCTCAGCCACCTGTTTAACACTTGTTCCTACCTTCTGGCCAACAACTTCTGAACAGGCCATATGGTTGTCCTCTTCAAAGGCCATTCGTACCTCCAGTGTACCTTTGATTCATGTTCCATCTTAAATGAAAGCCTCTCCATCTGTGCTTAGATTTCATTGAGCTCCTTTTCCATCTCTGCCTTTCTCTTCTGCGAGTGGACTTCTCCTTGTCCATGCTTATGATCGTAAGTGTCCATCTTCACCTTCTTCCTGCCCTCCTGACAAGTCTTTTGGTCACTCTGCAACTGAGAGCATCCTTAGCTTCTCCTCCGCCTGAAATCTACAGACGAAACTGTGCTCTGATACCACTCTGGTATCAGACTATATTTGTACCTCCTTCTCTCTTCCTGAGAGAAATTGAGCTCTGATACCACTCTGGTATTAGACTATCTCCTCTATATCCCCATTCACATGTTCTTCTTCAGGCGAACTCAGGCTCTGATATCTCCCTTCCCTAAGATATGTAGACAAAACATGGCTTTGATACCACTCTGGCGAAAACCTCACCCCTCCTTCTCCTTAACAGGGTTGCATGACCTCCTGGTATAGGATCATTAAAGTCATCGAACCGAATGGTTCGTCAGGCTCCTGATTGAACCGTTTCAACTTGACACATGCCCTTTTTCACTTCCTCGACACCTGTGGACCCTCTCCTTAGCGCTTTTCAACTTCGACACCAATGTTGTTATCTCTCTGTGCTAGGCTTCCCTCTTCAACATGACCACAGACTGTAGCCRTGCGCYACTCCCTTCGCGACCCCTCACTTCGAGACTTTCKCTATATGCTTTCTCCTTTCCCTGATTTCTGAATCGAYGAACTCTTCAAGACCAGATCTATGATCCAATTTCTTCCCGCGATCAACGGCTGTGATCAAATCATGAGTTTGAACTTCGCGAGTCCTCTCTCCTCTCGACTCTGCTTCTTCCGATTGTGAATCAGTGATGCATAGATCCMTTTCCATGTGCCCTTCCAGATCCAATGGTCTGGATTTGAAATCGCTCTTCACGAATTCGTGAAGATCCTTTGCTTGCTCTCGGTAAACCTTCCAAAGTTCCTACTCCTGAACCTTTTTATCTTCTGCTACTTGACCTTTCTTCAATGATGGGTGATTTCTCCATATCCGGGACTTCAGCAAGTCCTCGACTCCTTTTCACACTTAGGGAAATTTTACCTTTCGAGACTTAGGTTATTCTCGAAGGCTTTTTGCACTCCTTGAAGAAGTCTGTGCAGATTCCTGTGAATTTTCTCGACTTTAAAACCTCCACGGTTCTAAGTTCCTCTATGAGTTTCTCGTGCCCTCCTGGCAGTTTCTTGCCCTTCCTCCTGATATTATAAGGTGAACTCACAACACCTTAGGCATAATCCTTACGCTTGTATTAGTTTTTCGACAACTTCTCCCTCAACCTTATGGAAAGGTTTAAGGCATGTCCTTTCCTTTGTCGTTGCACTTCTTGCAAAGCCTTCCTTCACCAAAATGTTCATCAATTTTGGGATCCTCCAACACCTCCAACCGTGTTGTTCCCGGGTATGCTCATGCAAGGTTTATGTTGTTACAGAATTTTTGTTATAGGTGAATCCTCCTATGGACAAGTGGATTCCCTCTTGGTATCTAGACCCCTGAAAACAAGACAGAAAGTGTGTTATCATTGGTCACTAACATCCTTTTAGATCTAATTAATCTAATGAATGAAGAGGAAGAATAAAAGTGTACCTTTTTAAATGGCATTTGTCCTCACAAATTCCAAGTTGAGCTTCAATCCCAAGCTCCTCGATAAGTCCTGTAGAACAAACAAAGATACAAAAAACTTCTTATTCTACTGATATTATCTCAAATACAGATCTATCTACTAGAGACAAGTTTATGTGGAACAAACACAAACTTGAAAGAAATAGGCGAAGTGCATATGTATATTAATGAGAAAAAATGAAGAGTACTTACAATCCTCTGATGAAGGTGCGGCAACTTTTTCTAGATCTCCTTGTCCAACCCCTTTGCTCAAATAATCTACATTGATTATGCTTCAATGGAATCTCACTTATGGGATCATAAGTTTGGTGTAATTATCAATCTCCATATCTTGTACTGTATGTTGCCTATGAGATCATAGGTTTCATACCTCCAATATTTTCATCTCCCTTTCACCATGAGAATGCCTCCTTATATAATCTTGGAGAGGCCCAACCACATGAGAGATCTTTGGTATAAGTTGAGGATTCCTCTCCTTCAGTTGTCGATATTCCCTAAGATCATGCCTTGAACTCATATTCAAATCCAACCAACTTCATAGATTGAGGGGATTCTTCCCTGATTTCCTCCAACAAACCAAATTTCACCCAAAAAAGGCCAGCGATCCCTCAAAAGGGACACAGAGCATTGGAACTCTCCCCTAGAAGAGGGTACAGAGTGCCAGTGCTCCCTGACAGTATGTAGGGGAGCGCTCCTTTCCAAATTTGACTTTTGAGTGGCTTTTTCAGTGGCAAAAGGCTCGTACTCCATGTTAATTGATTTCTCCTCTTCAAAACTAGTCTTTGAGGTGTCTTAAGTGTCCTTATGATGTCGTTAGAGGCACAACATAGGAAATATGGAAGTATGATGTTTGCGAAACTTGCGACACTTGTGGTCAAGGTGTGACACTTGCAGACAAGCTATGACACTTACAACACTTGTAATGAAGACACTTGCGACACTATTTGTTGTGGGGTATTCTACCCTA
>ML790355.1:1266009-1292251 GCA_009831015.1 Picea engelmannii | reverse complement strand
CCATAGAATACACTACAGATCCATAATTATATTGACAAAAAGTATAGCCACCAAACATACAACATGGATCTATACTTCCATGACATGAACTGATCGTAGCCACGAAAAAATACACTGTGGATCTACGAGATGAAAAGACATAGCCACGAACCAATACAAAGTGGATCTATGTGACAGTATATGTGTCAATATTCAAGAGAAACTTCGTCACAACCAAGTAAAGTATATATCAAAGTGTTTGAATCAACCGAGGGTCTTCTTACCAATCCTGATGTAGTACGAATCTAACCCTGTGAATAGATGTCTCGATGTCAAACATGGCATAAACCACTTGATTACCGGTCAATGATGTAAACCGTTAACAAGCACGAGGGAAAGGGAGCTAGCGCTCATCGCATAGTTAGAATTTTGTATTGTTAGGGAAGGGATCGTGGCCATCCATTTTGAAGTGAGATTGACAGCCGATCTCAGCGGTCATTTTGCGATTTTGGGCATCGCGATATTAAAGCCAAGATGGAGTGAAAACTCCTGATAAGCATAGCCCTGAAATATCATGTGTGATAAGCACAAGGTCACGGCCCGTGGTCTCATGGGGCGATGGGAAGGAGCTGCGCGAAATACTAGAGTTCCCGAGTTGGTTATGGAAAAGAGAATTGTGTGGCCTTGAGGCGCCAGGATTGACTGAAGGGTATTGTGAGTTTTCTTGGAATGTTCTTGGGTGTCAGGACTCATCTTGATCCCAATAAAAGAAGTTAATGAAACTGAAGAAGGTGGTTGAAACCTTGTTTCAAACATAAATAGAAAGCATGAAGTGACGGTCGTGGTGGCTAGCTAACAGTCCAGAGCTCATCTGAAAATGGGTTTTCTGCAAAGCCCATACTGGATTAAATTTGCGTCTGACAAAGGAGAACATGGACAATCTGATAGAAGAAGAAGAAACGTGAATCCTTGAATGCAGTAGTCAGATTGTGTCCCTAGGGGATGTTATCAGTTCTCGGTATATATACTCAGTTTTTTTTATTTTGTAAAGGGGGGGAATGCTAGAGCAAGGCTACCGAATTGTAAAGTTTTAATGAACACTCTGGTTCTCTGGTTATGTATCTATATATGAGATTTATTGTTTAATGTAAGTCATCTTCTCTTCATTTCTTTATAACAACTTTCTTAAAACACTCGGGCATGGGTGAACCAATTGAGGGTAGTTACGTTTCTTTGATGTATGTTTGATCACAGTAACATCGCCACCAGTTTTAATCAGCTTCTCATGTTTCCTTTTCCCATCCATGCTGAGAGATCAAGCATGGATGTTCTAGTCAATTTGTTGTGACTGCTTTGCAATGTATGATCGATTGCAGAGTCGTTATAACGTTTTCAGTTCTCTAGAGTTGTGAATTCGAGAATATCTTGAGTTGAATCCCTTTCCCCTAATCACCACTATACTACAACTTACTGACTGAAATTAGACCAAGACCTCACCTATTTGCGCATACCAGCCCAGTTTTCTGAGTTAAGCGATAGTTTCTTGAGACTGCACCCATTTGACCCCCTTTTATTACCAACCCGTGACACAAAAATCTGATGGGTATTAGGCTTACCTCTACCGCAATCCATGGGTAACTTCTGGTGCTAACATTTTTGGCACCGTTGTCATGGATGAAATTGAAGATTTTCCCTGGGATTGAACGGCAAAGCTTACTGGTTCTGAAGGTGCATCAGAACTTAGTACATCAAGATTTCAACTATGCACCTAGCGACTCCATTGTGGTGACTCCATTGGGGAATCCATTACAAGAGACTCCACTATTTCAGCCATGTCTTCCAGAGGCAGACACACGAGGTCCACTCCACATCTTCTGTTAGCGACTCCTAAAGCTGACCCAAAAAAAATTATCAAAAAGGGAAACACCCCTCAAGAAGGTACTTCTAATGTTGAACCATGTATTTCTGATGATTTTCATTGCCCTCCTTTAGGAACTCGGATATCTTCTTCTCATTTTCCCATTATACAGTCTGTTGGAGTTTCCCGAAGTCTAAAGTTTGGGAGTGTTCCTGTTGAGTTTTCCCCTCTTGGTCTGGGATTGGAGGGATAAATCCTTGTCACTCCTCTCTCCCCTGAAATTGTACTGTGGTTTAGACCCAGCGCCTTAGAAGATTTTCCTACCCCGAGATTTACCACCCCTCCTCTGTTTATTGTTGATTCTACTACAGAAAGGGAATCTTCTTTTCCTTCAAGACCTATAACATTTTCTCCAAATCCTCTGTTGTTTCCCTTTCCTCCTAGAAACACACCCTCAGTCTCCCCTGTTCGAACCCCTTCCCCTCCTTATTCTCCTCCACCTATCATCCCCATGGTAGGAGATAATCCCTCGAGAAATAGAATGGATGCCATAGTGGCTGCTAGATACGCCCCTCTAGTCCTACCCCAGCCCATGAATGCTCTCCTTGCTAGAGATTACCTAAAGTATATGCCCAAATTCATTGGGTAAGGAGACATAACTGTTGAAGAACACCTTGATGCCTTCTACAATTATGCAGACAACCTTAATATTGAAAATGAATATGTTTGGATGAGAGTCTTTGTCCAAAGCCTTGATGGTGAAGTTAGAAAGTGGTTTAGAGGATTGATGCCTGGATCCATTGTTGGGATAGAGGCTTTGGATGACATTTTCCTGAGACAGTCGTGGGGTAAAAAAGACTTCATGTATTATATCACAGAGTTTGGGTCCCTGAAGAGAAAGGAAGGAGAATATGTTTATGAATTCTCCAAAAGATTCAACAAAATGTACAATAAGGTCCTTACTAAGATAAATCCTACATAAGACTTCGTTGAAATCACTTATGCTAGCGCTTTTGACCCTGATTTCTGCCTCCTGCTCAGAGAGAGACGAGCCACTTCCCTGGATCATATGCAAGATGTGGTTGTGGAAGTAGAATCTAACGTATTAGCGGTTGATCGACTCAGGAATAAGGTTGATGCAGATAGATGAAAGGGAAGATCTGAAGCATCAACCTTCATTTCCTCTGCACCTCACCCTCAAGTAGATGAATTGACCAAAATGGTAAAATCTCTTTCTGCAAAAATGGAGAAGATAAAATTTCAGGGGAAACAAAATTATAAGAATGCCCAAAATGTTGATAACAAAGGCAACTTCAAGAGGATGAACAACCATGTTCCTCATATTATGCCAAGGGAACAAAGGAATAGAGATAGAGATGATCAAAAGATCCAAACCCCTCTCCAAAATAACCTTGTTACTAATGAGGAAAGGGAAGAGGAAGAGCTTGACCCTTAAATTCATTGTATTGGAGACACCACCCCATTTCCCCATTTGACTCAGTTTGCGTATGAGGAGTCCCTCATAGACAGTCAAATAAATGAGTCGAGAAAGGGTGAGAAGGCCAATACTAGTGCCAGCAAATACAACTTTCGGTCCAAGAGGAAAATAGGCGAGTTTGACATCCCTTCTCAGCCTCCCAGAGTAGAGAAGCATGCTAATCATGCAGCAAATACCAGCAAGGAAAAGAAAGCTCAAAATCCCTCACCAATAGCCAAAGGCCCTGTCCCATAGGTGAGATAAATTTTGAAACCCCCTTCTTCCTTTATCTTTGAGCATGAAATTCAGAAGATCAGAATTCTCGTGCCCCTTTCGGAGCTGGTCATGAACGAAGATTTCAAAAAATCCCTCTCTAAACTATTGCAGCCTGAGACATCCTGCCATTCCACAGACTGAGTAAATATCCAAGAGGAAAAACCAACAGTCATCCTAGGTCCTATGGTAGAAGAAAGAGATGATTCATCCCCCCCTTTCTACACATCCCTGAACATACATGATAAAGTGTTTCATAACTATTTAATGGACTCAGGGGAATCTCATAATATCATGCCCAAGACAGTCATGGAAGAAATCAGATTAGAAATAACAAAGGCTTATCATGATTTATATTATTTTGATTCGAGGAGGGTGCAATGTCTTGGGATCATCACAGATCTAGTGGTAACCTTGTTTCAATTGCCCATGAAAAGTGTGGTCATGGATATCGTGGTGGTTTATGTTCCTCCAAAGTTTGGCATGTTGTTGTCAAGATCTTGTATAAAAAGGCTAGGAGGAACATTGCAGATGGACCTCACATATGCTACCATTCCATTGTTCAAAGGGGATCATAGAAGATTGTACATAGAATCTCAGTTGGCCTACATTATCAGTGACGAAGTAGACTCCACCAATCATCCTATCTTTGCCCTTGATATTGATTTGGGATCCATCTTATTACATCTCACCGACGCCCCTGAACCTCCTCTTGAGATCATAAAGCTCATTAATCTGCGTGAAGACCCCCCTCTATGTACCTCTATGTGGAAAATGTTCTTCGATGGAGCCTCTTCTAGAGAAGTTGTTGGTGTTGGAGTAGTTTTTGTTTCCCCTACTCAGGAAACCATATCTCTGTCATACAAATTAGAATTTGAAGTTACCAACAATGTGGAAGAGTATGAAGCTCTTGTTCTAGGCTTGGGGGCTGCAAAAGATATGGGAATTGAGGAGATAGCAGTGTTCAGGGATGCCGAGTTGGTTGTCCAACAGATAAAAAAGGCTTATCAGGCCAAACATCCTCGACTCAAAAGTTACAGGAATGAAGTGTGGGATTTGATTGACAGTTTTTTCTCGGCTTTCAACATTTCATTTCTTCCCAGAGAAAAAAATGCCATGTTCGATTCTCTAGTTGTCTTGGCAAGCCAGTTCAAAGTCCCACTGCCACCTAAGCTCAAGTATGATGTTGAAGTAAAATGCAAGCCCTCTGTAACTAATAATATCAAGCATTGGAAGGTGTTCGAGGATGATCTTGAGATCAGAATATTTCTTGATTCAGTTGATGAGTTCTCTGCATTACACATTGACCAGGATAAATATTATGAGGGTGATCCTCCCCTTGAAGTAGTTTTGGATAAAATTGCTAATCACCATATTGTTAAAATGCCTAGAAATCACATTCCAAAGGGACTGGTTCCTTTGGAAACACTGTTCGATGAGAACAATGTGGCAGTGAAATCCTAGAGATCGATTGAGGATGCAGATGTAGCTAAGTGCAATATTGGCATAGAGAAGTATCCAAGATTTGTCAAACTGTCAAGAAGCCTGTCAAAGGATTAGAGGGCCGAGTATGTTGAGTTATTAAAATAATTCACTGATGTGTTTGCCTGGACCTATGAAGACCTAATAACTTACGACACGAGCATCATCGAGCATAATATTCCACTGAAGGAGGAGGCAAAACCATTTAGGCAAAAATTGAGACAAATTAATCCTATGTTGTTGCCTGTCATGGAGAGAGAGGTAAAGAAGTTGTTGGATGCCCAGATCATCGTGCCTTTAATATATTTGGATTGGGTGGCCAACCTGGTCCTGGTGAGAAAGAAGAGTGGAGAAATCAGACTTTGTGTCGATTTCAGGAACCTGAACAGGAGCTCAAAGAAGGACAATCACCCCTTTCCAAAGATGGAACATATATTGCAGAGGGTGACAGGTGCATCATGGATCTCCATGATTGATGGATTTTTTGGCTACAATCAGATCTTTTTCCTACCAGAGGATAGAGAGAAAATAAATTTCACCACTCCTTGGGGTACGTTCATGTATGGTAAAATTCCCTTTGGATTGATGAATGCAGGAGAAACCTTCCAACGAGCCATGGACATCACCTTCATTGGAGAAAAGGATAAATTTGTGGTCATCTATCTAGATGACATAACAATCTTCTCCAAATCTAATAAAGAACATCGTCAACATTTGAGGAAGATTTTCTTGAAATGCAGAAGGTTTGGTCTCTCCCTAAATCCAAAGAAATCATTATTTTCCATGCAAGAAGGAAAATTTTTGGGGCACATAGTATCAGCTGAAGGAGTCAAGATTGATCCCAACAGAGTTCAAGTGATCTAAACCTTGTCGCTCCTGAGATCCAGGAAAGAAGTCCAGTCTTTCTTGGGAAAGATTAATTTCCTGAGAAGGTTTGTTTCAAATTTCGCTAAATTGGTGAAGCATATCACAACCATGCTCAGGAAGGGAAATGAAGTAAAATGGACTACTGAACCTAGAGAATCCTTTGACCAGATTAAAAAAGCATTGACTGAAGCACATGTGCTAATCAGTCCCGATTATTCCAGGGATTTTCTGTTTTTTTCCTTTGCTTCTTTGGATTCAGTGGTAGTTTTTTTATTGTAGAAGAATGTTGAGGGGCTTGAGTAGCCTATTTCCTTTTTCAGTCAGGCATTAAGAGATTTTGAGATCAGATATGACATCATGGAGATGCAGGATTATGCCTTGGTGAAAGCTATCAAGGCTTTCAGAGTCTATGTTCTACATTCAAAGGTCATTGTGTATGTCCCTTCAGCCTCTGTGAAGGTCATTCTCATTCAACTTGATATAGACGGAAAAACAAGCAAGTGGATTGCAAAAATCCTTGAATTTGATTTGGAAATAAAACCCACCAAACTAGTTAAAGGCTAGGGTTTAGCCAAGTTGTTGGTTGAATCTAATTGGAAATATTTGGGGGTTAACTTCGTCAACAGTTGCTCAAAAARCCAGCATACTGAAGCGTCTGGTAGCAGTCCTCAGGACAKCCCTCCATTGGTAGAATGTGCCTGGTATAGAGATAGCATATATTTTCTGCAGGAGYTGCGGCCTCCAGATGGTATAGGAAGGAGTAAGGCAATAKATTTAAAGCTCAAAGCGAGCATGTATTGCCTTATTGACCAGGTATTGTAATGGAAAGACCCTCTGGGTSTGCTTCTAAGATTTTTAGACCCACAAGAGACCCATAAAATTATATTGGATTTCCATGAAAACCTATGTGGGGGACATCATTTCTGGAAAACCACTGCTTACAAAATTCTTAGGGTCGGGTGCTACTGGCCTACTCTATTCACTRATGTCTGTGTGAAAGTAAGGGCTTGTATCAAATGTCACAAGTTCTCTGGGAAGCAGCAACTCAAGTCCCTACCATTGAAACATGTGCTAGCTTTAGGACCTTTCCAGCAGTGGGGCCTTGACTTCATTGGGGAAATCCATCCCGCTTCAAGTGGTCAACATGGGTGGATCTTAACTGCAACAGATTACTTCACCAAGTGGATAGAGGATATCCCCACAAGAAGCGCTTCTTGTAAGGTAATCATTGGTTTTCTGGAGGACATAATAGTAAGGTTTGGTTGCCCAACCAGAATCATCACTAACAATGTTGCATCCTTCAAGGCTGAACCGTTGATCAAGTTTTGTGAGCAATTTAGAATTGCGTTGATCCAATATACCCCCTATTACCCCCAAGGAAATGGACTAGTAGAGTCCTCTAACAAAATCTTGATCAATATCATCAAGATATTGTTAGAAGACAATAAGAAAGAATGGGATTCAAAACTCAAATTTTCTTTGTGGGATGATAGAGTAGCGACAAAACAATCCCTGGGCATCTCCCTCTTTCAGCTCGTATATGGGACTGAAGCAATTTTTCCTTCCCAGTTTGCCCTTCTTGTGGAAAAATTATTCCAAGACTCCTAGGAAGATCCCGATGACATGATCAAGAGGATTCATCAGTTGGTAGAAGTGCAGTAGACTAGAGAGAAAGTGATGGACAGAGTACATACCGTCAATAGAAAATCAAGCAGGCCTTTGACAAGGAGAGAAGAAAAGAGGATTTCCAACTGGGAGATCTAGTACTCAAATGGGATGCCCCTAGATAGGACAAGGGCAGGCATGGTGAATTTGAATCCCTTTGGATTGGATCCTTCAATATTTCTGAGGCATTTCCCAATAATACTTACAGGTTGCAGAATCTGGAGGGTGAGGAAGTTTTTGCTGGCCCTGTAAATGGGCACTTCCTGAAAAAGTTATTTCTTTAAAGCAGTAATTGGCATCCCACCATTGTAAATACATTTATGTTTTATGTCTATTTTGTTTTTTTTTCAATAGGAGACTCCATAACCCAAAGCAAGGCACTAGAGTTGCGCGTTCTTGGTAGCTCGCAGGGAGCATGCGATCCCCTGTGGAACCAAATGTTAGCGACTAATATTGACATGTGTTGGTGAATTGTGGTTTTGGCCTAGGTCTGTGATTTTTTCCTGTCCTTTCCCCTTTTTGTAGACCCAATCACAGTTTTCTCCTCCTGACATATACTTTTCTTTGTTTGCCTTCATCCTTTTGATCGACCGGTTTTCCTTGTCAAAGTTTGCCTGTGAGATATCCACCCTGAGCTTTTCTTCTTTCCCTAAGGTTGATTATTTCTCTGTTTACCTCTGTCACTGAGCCTTCTTGTTTCCCAAGTCCCAGCCATTTCATCCAAGCATTCATTTGTTGTAGGCTTCAACACTGAAAGTAGTCTAGTATGGAAGCGAAAGTAAGCGAGCGCGGGAACCTGGAGTTCAAATGTTGTGAGATTATGCAATAAGGATCGTGAAATCCTGATTCGCGAAAGTAAAGATTTGGGTCATCTGATCATGAGGAGACGACAGTCGTTGATTTAAAATTGGAGATTAAGGAGGATTGGGAATCAGGAGTTCAGGGTTCTCGTCGACAAGTGCATCCATAGCCCGAAAACCCGAAACGAGAAATCCTGATTTCGCGAATTGGAGGTTTCATAGGGAGCAGGTCTGGAAAGGGAGCTAGTGCTCATCGCATAGTTGGAATTAAGTATTGTTAGGGAAGGGATCGTGGCCATCCATTTTGAAGTGAGATTGATCGCTGATCTCAGCGGCCATTTCACGATTTCGAGCATCATGATATTAATCCAACATGAAGTGAAAACTCCCGAGAAGTGTAGCCCTGAAATATCATGCGGGATAAGAACAAGGTCACGGCCCGCGGTCTCATGGGGCGATGGTAAGGAGTTGCGCGAAAGACTAGAGTACCCAAGTTGGTTATGGAAAAGAGAGTTGTGTGGCCTCAAGGCATTGGGATTGACTGAAGGGGATTGTGAGTTTTCCTGGAACGTTCATGGGCATCAGGCCTCGTCCTGATCCTAATAAAAGAAGTTAATGAAACAGAAGAAGGTGTTTGAAACCTCGTTTCAACCATAAATAGAAAGCACGAAGGGACAGTCGTGGTGGTTGGCTGATAGTCCGAAGCTCCTCTGAAAATGGGTTTCCTACAAAGCCCATACTGACTTAAATTTGCGTCTGACAGAGGAGAACATGGACAATCTAACAGAAGAAGAAGAAACGCGAAGCCTTGAATGCAGTAGTCACATTGCGTCCCTAGGGGATGTTAGCAGTTCTGGGTATATATAATCAGTTTTAAATTTTGTAAAGGGGGGGGATGGTAGAGCAAGGCTCTCGAATTGTAAAGTTTTAATGAACACTTTGGTTCTCTGGTTATGTATCTATATCTGATATTTATTGTTTAATGTAAGTCAGCTTCTCTTCATTTCTTTGTAACAACTGTGTTAAAACACTCGGGCATGGGTGAACCAGTCGAGGGTAGTTACGTTTATGTGATGTATGTTTGACCACAGTAACATTGCCACTAGTTTTAATCAGCTTCTCATGTTTCCTTTTCCCATCCAGGCTGAGAGCTCGAGCATGGATGTTCCAGCCAAGTTGTTGTGACCGCTTTGCAATGTATGATCAATCGCAGAGTTGTTATAACATTTTTAGTTCTCTAGAGTTGTGAATTCGAGAAGATCTTGAGTTGAATCTCTTCCCCCTACTCACCACTATACTACAACTTATTGAATAAAGTTAGACCAAGACCTCACCTATTTGCGCATACCAGCCCAGTTTTCTGAGTTAAGCTATACTTTCTTGAGACTGTGCCCATTTGACCCCATTTTATTACCAACCCGTGACATAAAACTCTGATGGGTATCAGGCTTACCTCTACCGCAATCCAGGGGTAACTTCTGGTGCTAACAGGGTGTTACATTCCCCTCCCCTTATTTTGGCACTTCCTTTAGTGCATATCACCATGCAAGTGTACATATATACTTAATTTTCATCAAAAATTCAAAAACAATTGTGGGTATGCCTCATGCATTGTATCTTCCATCTCCCATGTCACTTCTTCAAGGTTGTATCATGTCCACTATACCTTTACCCGCCCTATGAAATTGTTCCATAGCACCATGAACTTCTTGTCCAATATATGCATTGGTTGTACCTAAAGGTCTCCTTCTAGCTCCACCTAAATCAAAGTCCATTCAATGACATCGTTAGGATCATGTACATACTTTTTGTGCAAAGATGCATGAAATACATTATGCACATTCATGGACTCTTCATGGACCATATAGAGCTTCAAATGGGATCTTCAATGAAGCTTGATACCCATTGTTGTAGGAAAACTCAACCAAGTTCAAATATTCTTCCCACTTAGATGGCTTATCCATCACATGCATTCTTAACATGTATTCGATCACTTGATTGACTCTCTCTGTCTTCCCATTTGTCTATGGATGATATGTTGTGCTAAAATTCAGATATGTACCGAATCCTTTAAATAATCCTCTCCAAAAAATTGAAGTAAACTTTGGATTTTTGTCTAAGACAATTACCTTAAGCAGTCCATGCAACCTGACATTTTCCTTCATGTAATTTTTTGCAATATTAGCTACCTTATGACTTATTTTCACTAGAATAAAATGAGCAGCCTTTGTTAATTTATCCACTACCGCCATTATTGAATCATATTGTCTTTTTTTCCTGGGAAACTTGGTGATAAAATGAATGGTTACTACTTCCCATTTCCACTTTGGGATTAGTAATGGCTATAGAAAATGTGTTGGGTGTCTATGCTCATCTTTCATTCGTTGACATTCCATGCACTTGACAATGTAATCAACAACATCCTTTTTCATTCTAGCCAAAGTATTTCTTTCTTATTGTTGCAATTATTTTTCGGTAACCGAGATGTCCAACATATGAAACATTATGCATTTCTCTTAACACCAGCTTTCTTAATTCTCCAAAATTAGGAACATAAACTATGTTTTTATGTTTCAATATTCCATCTTCTCTCATCTTGTACTCTTTAAATTTCTGCTATACATCTTCTTGTTGTAAGATTGATTTCATGTTCTTTAATCTTTTTGGACTCATAACTAATGACATGTCCATTTTGAGTAAGGACTCTGCCAAGTCCTTCTTTGCTTGTGTCTGTGCATACTACAAAATTTTCATTTGGATCTACAATCTTCAAAATAGATGCACTAGAAAGTAAGTCCTTTAAGTGCTTGAAACTTTCTTTACACTTTGGTATCCATTCAAAATTAATTCCCTTCTTTTGTAAAGAAGTGATGGGACGAGCAATCTTGGAAAATCCTTCTATAAACCTTCTGTAGTATCCAACTAATCCCATAAAATATATAACTTCTAAAACATTCTTTAGTGCTAGCTATCCTCTAATGGATTCAATCTTCTCTGGATCCATGGTTATGAATTCCTCTAAAATGATGTGCCCCAAATAGTTGACCTCTTCTTGGTACAAAAAGCACGTGCTCATCTTGGCATACAACTGATGCTCCTTCTAACACCCTGTTTTCCCTCAAGTCTATAATTATAATTAAGACTTAAAGACTATGAGTGATAACCAATGTAATTATGGTTTATATGTAATGAAAATTTCCAACAAGATAACTAAAGGGTGAAGCCTTGAAGTATTGGGCATGATACCATGAGTGGAAATTAGTGAGGGGGAATTGGGAATACCCTATTTACCCAAAGAATTAACCTTTACCCATGAGAGATTTAATTCCTAAATCTATTGGAAGTAGCTCACCTTCCTTTTCCCATAAGAAATTAAATTAATGAGATAATACCTGGTGGTTGAAGTAGTTGAGTATGCCTTCAGAAATGCACAAGGGAAGCGGTTGGGTCATTTGAAGTTGTTAGCCAGGAGTACCCCAATAAGTGCCCCTTCAATTTGGGATCCTAGCTCTCAGAAGAAAAAAACACGAGTGTAGTGCACAAGCATGTAGAAGAAAAAAAGGAGGTTCTATGAGGAAAATAGGAAGCTTACCCAGTTAGCTTGTGGCCAAATTTGGAGCAAAGAATACCTAGACCCGAGCTTGAGTAGAGAGGGTTGGTGCTTACTGGACATAAAATGACACTGGTAAGGGGAGGGAGTTGAGGGACTATTCTGTAGTGAATGGACTCCCTTGTGCAGAGGAAATCCAATTAGGAAGTCATATGAGAAGTTTTTGGTGGCCCTCGATTCAATGAGTGGAAAAGATTTTGTTGTTGTTGGTTAGTGAAGGAGAGTTCCATTCACGTTAAAACCGATAAACTTGTGAGTAGCCTATTTGTTCCCCTGGTGGTATCATGGCCCAACATGGTAATGGCATGATATACCAAGCACAAGTGAAGCATAGCCTAACTTGGGGTGGAAAGGCATTCACCCTTATTCAGTTGGAAAAATGGATTTTATTTTGAAAACAAATAAGTGTTCAAAATGTTCTTTGTAAAAATATATGTAAAGAATGTTAACCTATGCAAATATAAATATATGAAGGATTTTGCATGTGATGAATGAATGCTTAAGTTGAGAATTTGTTTATCTACTGACCACAATTTTCAGAAGGGAGAATACCCATTTATTTGCAGGTATGGTAAGCAAAAAATTTTGGGCATGTAACCTCGTGACTTCCCTGATATTTGAAATGGAAAGTTTACAGGATATAATATCAAGGTTTTAGATAAAGTTGCAAGTAATAATTACTTTTGTGTTAAGTGCATGGGTCGATGACCTGTAATTCTTGACTGGAACCCCTGCTAGAAACAAAGGGGAGGTGAAGAGTTTATTCACTTGGGGAGCGATGTTAATCCCATGAGTTTCATTTATGGAGTCATGGAAAGAGCCATGTTAGGCTTATAAGTCTTCCCATATAACCCTTGTGATTCAACCTGAAGAAATCTGGATCGTATATCAGATGTTGAGACTAGATCTCAACTGTTCATCATAAGCTAGGCATCGAAAATATGTAGAGACGACATAAGGCCTAGCCACAAGCATGAGCTCGAGAGGCTATCATATGTCTATTTATAGTGATCTTGACCATTCATCTAATATTGGTGTTTGGAAGAATCCTTTTAGAAGGGATTGCTTGGAATGCATCGTGGGTATTTGGCGTTCTAAAGAGAGGAGCCCAAAAACTTATGAGTGAGTGTCGCATGTCAAACCATCAATTGGAATAAGATTTGGAAAGTTCACATTCCCTTTCGAGCATGATAAGTGTCATGAAAATTTTATTCCTAAGTATGACTCGAGTCATTAATATTGGTCAGTATGAGTATTTCGATCTCGTGGGTGGCATGTTACCATGGGCCGCAACTTGCGGAAGATTCATGTGTGTGCGTCAAATTCATGTAGGTCTCGATCATGGGTTAGAAAGGGAAAGAGCTACTAGATTTGCAAGGAGGGGATCTAGACTATCGGATTTGGTGGGTTCAATGGCCCGATAAGAATCGTGCTAGTCAAGGGACCCATGTTAATAAGAATCGTCAATCGGTATTGTTAGTCAGCCATTCGATATATCATATGGGAATTTCCCTAGTATGGAGCTCGATGTGATGTGAATTCCACATCAGTACGTCAAGTCATCATGCCACGTGGTTATGCAGGGTTAGGGGACATGTCAACAAGGCATGTGAATCATGGGTTGCCATGTATTGGAAGGTGATGTACAGAGGAAGATAGGTATCCTCCATGGAATTATCTAAGAGAAAAGAGAGGTCATTATCGATCGAATATTTTTGAACCCACAAAAGTGGAGAGTCATTGATCTTAGTGGATTTGGATTGTCTGATTTGTCAGGCAGGCTTGTTGTCGCGGGTCATAGGTTGCCGAGGATTTGGGTGTATAAGATCTGTGGTAATCCTATGGAGTAGAACTCAACCATGGTGTTGTGGGACGCAACATTGAGGGAGGGAGAGTGTCCAATAACTTGTGATTTATGGACTACAGAAAAATCACATTAAGTGAAAGTGGAAGGTTGTAGTTCAGTAAGGAATTATGCCACAGAGAGGAGGCCACTAGTGTTGAGAGGCTCTAAAAACCCAAAGGTAGGGACGTGGGGTTGTGATGGTGGATCCATGTTAGGCGGTTGTGATCGGTGGCCCACGTGGATTACACGTGGCTTGGAGTGATGTCATCAAGGATGAATTCCCTAGATTCTTTAGGAACCCACAACTTCTTAACTAGATCTCGATTTTGAGCTTTGTTACAGTTCTTGGAAATCTCTCGAAGGGAAGATTCCATTGATGGGATTTAGACCTAAGAAAGAAGTTGGGATTTTTAAGAAGAAATTTCGATATCCCACTATCATAAGGAAGGTTTTAGGGGGTCAGTGTGCTATACTCCCTTAGCACTTGTAGTACCAATATCAAGTGTTGTCCATGTTCTTCCTTTGACTTGGAATAGATAAGTATGCCATCGAAGAACACAATGAAAAACTTATCCAGATAGTTTATGAATATGCCATTCATTAAGCACATAAAGATAGTTGGTGCATTGGTCAATCCAAATGTCACCACTATAAATTCATAATGCCCATACTTAGTTCTAAAAGTTATCTTATTGATGTCTTCTTCCTTGATTCTCACTTGGTGTTATCCTGATCTCAGGTCTATCTTTGAAAATATATTTGCTCCTCTTAGTTGATCAAATAGATCATCAATTCTAGGTAGAGGATATTTATTATTCACAGTGAATTTATTTATCTATCTAAAGTCAATACATAACCTCAATGTAACATACTTATTTTTCAAAAAAAGTATTGGTTCTCCCCAAGGTGAGACACTTGGGCATGTGTACCCTTTCTTCAACAATYCTTATAGTTKCACTTGTAATTATTTTAATTCTGGTGTGCTCATTYAGTAAGGAGTCTTTGATACTAGAGTAGCTCTGGGAACTAAATCAATAGAGAAATATATATCCCTCTTTGGTGGAAATCCTATTATTTTTTTGAATACGTCCTCAAACTCTTGCAACACTAGAAAATCTTCAAGAATTGKCCCTTTGGTATTTTCTGGGTCCTCCACATGAGATGCGTACAATTGACATCCTTTACTAAAACATCTCTTCAGATGTAAGGTTGGAATATCCCTTATAGAAATGYGTCTTGGAATACCTTGCACAATTATATGATTTCCTTCTTCATCAATACATGTAAATGTCTTGTTATGGCAATCTAGGATAACCTGATGTTTGTCCAACCAATCAATTCCAATTAGGATATCATAAGATCCTAATGGTATGATATTCATATTAAGATTGGTAATCAATCCATTCAAATCTATTGGAAAGCTTTGGAAGCCTCATTGATCCTTCTTTTGGTCCCAGTGGGTAACTAAACCAACCATTATATTTCAAGCTTACTTTTCATCAAATGAAAAATTTCCACTACTTTAGGATCAATGTAACTATGGATTTATCACGAATCAATTAAAATAGAAACAGACTGATTTGTAACCTTACCTTAAACCTCAATCATATGGGATTGATTCTCTTATTTTCAATCTTCCTGGGCTACATATATCTTTGGAATATTTCTACCCATGTATTCCATTGTGGTAGCCCCCTGAATGTTGTGCAATGTCTTCATTTTCTCTTCTATGTGATGGGAATCTTTGTACATGCAATCTTCTTTACATCCTCAACATTTGATTGGTATCCTTCTCCTTTTTCCATGGGATTCTTCCATATTGGATTCATTCTTAGTAGGCCAATTTAGTTGATATGTATTAGGAATGTTTCTATTGAAAGGAGGTTTGAATCCCTTCCTTCTCTTATATGATTTCCCCTTCTTCTTATTCTTTCAAGCATTATGAAAAATCTCTCTGCCTTTGCCTTGATCATACTTGTACTTGGATTTTCTAATGATCTTTTCTAGAGTCTTAGGTTCATCATATTGAATTTTCACTTTGTAAACAGATGAAAATCCACTTAAGAAACTATTTATTTTCACATTTCTTCTTTTATGAAGCCCATATACCTTAGCAGCTCCAAGAAATTCTTTTCATATTCATCCATGTTCATGTTCCCTAACTTGTGTTCAAAGAAATATTGTATCCTATTGTGATAGTACTTATCTAAGAGATAATGTTGCTAAAAATATTTCTTGAACTGCTTCCAATAAATCATTTTCTCATCAATGTTCTTGAATTTCTTCAACTGGTCCAACCACATAGAAGTTTTTCCATGCAAATGGTAGACAACAATATTGGCTTCTAGGTTAGATGAGTACATATGCAAATAGAAATATTTTCTAATTCCAAGTAACCGGATTTCAACATCATCTCCCCTTTTTTTCACCATCAAAGGTTGGTGGCTTAAGCTTCTAAATCTCTCCTTGCAAGTTATCCAAGTCATATATTCTTCTTTGATGCCTAAAAGGAGACACTTTTGGGTTGCTCCTTAACTCTTCATATGAAAAACCTCCTGGTTGAATGAGTAGATGAGTAGTGATGTATTTGAGCTCTACTATCACTTCTTGTGTGCCTAGATCCTCTTTAGTTATTCCTCCTTGCATGCAGTATACCTTCTTCCTAATGTCTTGAGCCTGATCCATTCTTCACTTGTGTTTGCAGTTGGTTTAGTATTTGCAACAACTGAGTATTTATTTGATTTTGTTCATCTTGGGATCTTAAAATATTCTCATTATTAGATATATAACTTTGTACTTCCACTCTTGTACTTCTCATAGTCTCTATCGATTCTGTTGGCTTCACCCTACTCCTATGTCCATTAGATTTTGTCTCTTCATTACCCATATTGATATTTAGGCCTCTCGCTTCTCTTTCATGGTTATGGGTTCTTTATTCACCCTACATATATTTGATCCACAATCCTGGCTTAAATTGAGTTGATTATACCCCTAATTTTGCAAAATATGCAAGCAATCATTGCCATTAGAAATTATGCATATTATAAAAATTTGTCAATTAATGCTATAGGTCTTTTTTCTTCTTAATTTATTAAGAACCATGTAATATCTCTCCAGATTGTAATCATCTGGGATTATTCTCCTCTAAATTATCTTTCTAATGACTTTACTTATGCCTCAATCTGATCTCTAAGATGAAAATTATGGATTTCTAAAAAATCCATTTTCACCCGATTTGTGCATTTTTCCACTGGTGCAATTTTAACTAGGAGGTCAACTTCTATTGTCTACAAAAGGAAATATGTTAGGAACCAATAAAACTTTTGTAACAGGCACTGGAAACATTCATGATGGTAAACACATAGAAACTTTCATATTGTCAATATGTTTCTCCAATAAAATTCTACAACAATTTGGAATTGGTAACTGTCCTTTTTACATTTTCTCCAAACTTGGAATTTTCAGCAAAACTGGCTATCTCCCAAAATGAGCACTTATTGAAAATATTTACTAAGGAAAATTTGTCTAGATTGATGAGAAGGTAAAATGTCGAGTAAATAAATTGTTAAGCCCTAAATAGTGGCACATTACCCCTTAATTGGGGCATATTACATTAGTAAGGTTATTTTATTTATGTCATCTTGGGTCCATTAGTTGTAATTCAACCTCCTAGTCTCCTATATATACCAAGGAGACCTTTTGATTTGGAATCATGTTGTATTTGGAAATTTATGTGGTTTATAAGGAGGTTTCCCCCTCGAAGAGGATTATTATCTGAAATTATCTCTTTTTTAAGGAGTTGAGTACTTATTCTGAGTTTTTTCTATGCTATCTTGATATTTGGTTCTTAACATTTGTTATCAGAGCTCAAGGTCTTGGGGTTTCACTGCTACATCTAAGACACCTTGGAATTTGATCTATAACGTTTTTTCTACAAAGTTTCAAAAGGAACCCCTTGGAGGATATTTAGTAGACGGATCAAGGTACGTTGGGTTAAAATTTCAKCTCTTGAGGCCTTATACTTTTGGAGATATAGCCTTTGTAAGATAGGGTTCTGGAATCATCYTGAATTTAGTCATTGTAGAATTTTCGCGATGAWTTTTTTTTTGTAACGTGTCACAACCTGAAATCCATAGAATATTCATATAAATTATCAAGGCATCTGTGATAAAAAAATTCAKCTTCTCGGTCATCCTAATTTTGTATATACACCTTGTGCAAGATAGGGTATCTGACTAGTCATATTAACTAGTCTCAAACAGGTCTTCTGGGTAAAACAATGATATATTCTTCAGTGAGTATCCAAATTAAGTGAGACTAGTTGCATTGAATAGTGGAAAGTCTTTAGTATTTCTTGTACAAGTTTCAGAATCAAATATCAAATATTGTTATCTTGGCATGCTTTACAAGTACACTCTCCTGGAAGGGAAAAAATCAGCAAGTTATGGGGAAGTTACCATAACTTCCACTTGGCACATCCAATTTTGATCAAACATGTGGAATTGAAGAGAAGAAATGTCAGAGAAATACAAAAAATAAATATTCATACCCAGAAGGGCCAAAATTTTGGAGATACAATAGAAGAAATATCGTCTAGTAGAACCACTCGAAATCAAGGTTTAAAAGTGATACTTGGCCAACATGCCACCAAAAAAGGGAACGCCTACACCAAATAAGCCTCCAGAAAATCCTACTTGGACTCTTGATGAAGGTGAAGAAATGCGTAGGGACATAAATGATTTACAAAATAAGACATTAACAAAATATGAACTACAAGGGATGATGGATGATTTAAAAAGGGATATCATGGAAGGATTGAAAATTTTCCTAATAGAGAGGACACATGAAAGTGAAAATGTATCCCATGAAATTCATGATGAGGACACAAGGAAAACAAATCAAGAATGGATAAACTCCAACTTTGGGTTGAAGAACCACTTTCCTAAGATCGATATGAGGAAGTTTTATGGCAAGGACCCAATCACATGGATACTTCAAATGGAGCAAGTATTTGATCTACATGATGTGCCACATACACAAAAGGTACGAATTGCTTCTTTATATTTAGAACCCAATCAATTTGTGTGGTATCGATGGATTTTTTCTCGCAAATCACTCATCACTTGGACAATTTTCAAGGAAGAAATGATAGCACATTATGAGGATACAAGGAGAAATACCTTCTTTAGCCAATTGATAAGTCTCAAGCAAAAGGGTTCAATTGCAGAGCACATTGAGAACTTCCAAATATTGAATATAAAGGTAAAATATATTTCATATGAGCATGTAATTGATGTATTCATAGGAACTTTAAAGGATAACATTCAACATGAAGTTCACCTTTGGGAACCCAAATCATTGGAGAATGCATTCAGGGTGGAAAGAAATGTTGAAAGTAAAAATATGGCTATGGCTACTATAAGGACCACTCCTAAAATCTATCGAGAGAATAATGTTCCTTCTTCTAATACACCTCAACCTACAATGTTGACACCTCAACAATTGGAGGAAAGAAAATCAAAAGGTTTATGCTTTAATTGTGACAGCAAGTACAGTAAGGGACATAAGTGTGGTGAGAAGAAATTGTTCTACATAGATTGGGAAGTGGAAGAAGAGCAAGAACAAGAACAAGAATCATCTCAAGATGAAAACGTAGAAGCGATTTCTTATGAAGATTTGACTCCCACGATATCATGTAATGCATTCGCTGGAATTAAAACTCCTCAAACCCTCGATATCGAAGGATATATCAAAAATAAAAAGGTAATAGTCCTAATTGATTTTGGTAGTACTCATAATTTCATTCACTATAAATTATCCAAATATATCAATTTATTTGTATATCCAATGCCAAAGTTTCAAGTAATGATTGTAGATGGAGGAACTATAAATTGCTCAGGAAAATGCAATAAGATCAACCTTACTATGGGAGAATATTTAATGAATATTCCAATGATTTCAATACCCATGGGTGGTGTTGATGTCGTACTAGGAATCCAATGGTTACAATCATTAGGAACAATGGCTTTTAATTTTCAAGAATTTTTCATGAAATTTTCATTGGAAGGAAAAGAAATTGAGTTAAGGGGTATCACAGGGAAACCTAGTAAGGTGACAATCTCTAATGGCATGAAAAAATTATTGAAAAAGGGACATCAAGGTGTAATTGCACAACTATTCTCAATAGATGTTCAAACATATAAGCCATCTATTCCCCTAGATCTCCAAGGGATCATTGATAAGCATTCCAAAATATTGGAATATATTCCCAAAGGTATTCCACCCACTCAAAATCATGATCATGTTATTCACCTAATTCTTGGGAGTGTTCCTCCTAACATCAGGCCTTACAGATACCCTTATGCCCAGATGAGTGAAATTGAGTGTATAGTTGAAGAAATGTTAGAGGCTAGCATTATTAGACCTAGCCAAAGTTCTTACTCTACACTGGTGGTAATGGTACTCAAGAAAGATGGCTCATGGTGTATGTGCTCAGATTATAGAGATCTCAACAAAATCACTATTAAAGATAAGTTTCCCATTCCCGTCATTGATGAATTGTTAGATGAACTACATGGAGCAATCCATTTCACAAATTTGTATCTCCGTTCAGGGTATCATCAGATTAGAATGAAGGAAGAAGATATCCCAAAAACAACATTCTGAACTCATGAAGGCCATTATGAATTTTTGGTCATGCCTTTTGGCCTTACAAATGCACCTTCCACATTCCAAGGGTTGATGAATTCCATTTTCAAGCCCTTCCTTCAAAAATTTGTGTTAGTATTTTTTGATGATATACTAATCTATAGAAGGTCTTGGAAGGATCATGTGTGACATGTTGACAAGGTGCTACAACTACTAAAGGAGAAACAACTATATGCCAAACCATCCAAATGTTTCTTTGGGGTGAAGGAGGTAGAGTATTTGGGTCATATTGTATCTCATGAAGGTGTCAAGGTATACCCTAACAAGATTAAGGCCACGATGGACTGATCGATTCCAAAAACATTGAAGAATCTTAGAGGATTTTTGGGTTTGATAGGTTACTACCGCAAGTTTGTTTGGAACTATGGAAGAATATCAGCACCTTTAACGACATTAACTAAGAAGGATGCATTTTGAACAACTTAAAGAGGCGATGCGAAAATCTCTTTTCTTGACCATAAAAAACTTCAAAAAAACCTTTATTGTGAAATGTGATGCCTTGAGAAATGGCATTGGTTTTGATCTAATGCAAGAAGGAAAGCCCCTTGCTTTTGAAAGTCGGCCACTCAAGGGAAAGGACTTACACAAACCCATTTATGAGAAGGAAATGATGGCAATACTACATGCATTGAACAAATGGTGCCCTTACCTAATAGGTACACACTTCAAGGTCAAAAAAGATCATGATAGTCTTAAATACTTCTTGGAACAAAGACTATCTTCATAAGAATAACAAAAATGGGTGACCAAGATATCGGGTTATGATTTTGAAATCATCTATAAAAAAGGGAAGCAAAATGTTGTTGCAGATGCACTCTCAAGAAATGATGAATATGTTGAGGCCTTTCTCCGTGTTATCTCGATCATCCAACCTGATTGGATAATAGAAGCGAGGGATCAATGGAAGAATGATGAAAACGTGTGTACTCTCATTCAAAGGTTGCAACACGATTCCAGTGCATCAGATACATTTACATGGAAAAATGATTCTATGGTACAAAGATCACTTATATTTATGTAAGAAATCCCAACTCAAATAAAAGGTACTATTGGAATTGCACACCTCTCTGGTAGGAGGGCACTCAGGATTTTTGAAAACCTACCATAGGGTTAAGAAGTAATTTTTTTGGATGGCCTTAAAACTGAAGTTCAAAGGTTTGTGGCAGAATGTTTGGTTTGCCAACAAAATAAGGTGGAAACAATTAAGACCCTAGGTATTTTATAACCATTAGCCATCCCAAGTCAGCGTTGGGAGGAGTTTTCCATGGATTTCATCATAGGCTTACCGAAGTCTGAAGGAAAGAGTTTCATAGTGGTGATTGTTGATATACTGACCAAGTACACACACTTTTGTGCACTCTCTCATCCCTTCAAATCTAGTATTGTTGCCACCACATTCATGGAGACAGTTCAAAATCTACATCGAAGCCCAAATATTATTGTAAGTGACAGAGATCCCATCTTAACTGGACATTTATGGACATCATTATTTTCTTGTTTGGGTACTCAATTAGCTCATATCTCATCCTATCATCCTCAATATGATGGACAAACCGAGATAGTGAACAAATTTCTAGAAGGCTACCTTCATTGCTTTGTCTATGTTAAACAAACACAATGTTTCAAATAGTTACCCTTGGCAGAATCGTGGTGTTAGCACTAGAAGTCACCTCTGGATTACAGCAGAGGTAATCCCAGTACCCATCAGTTCGTATGTCACAATGAATAATTTTAAAGGGGGTCTAATGGACGCAGACTCAGGATTGTATCGCTTTAACTCAGAAAACTCGGTTGGAATGCACAGGAAAGTGAGGTCTCAATCTAACTTTAGTCAGAAAGTTGTAATAAGGGTGAGTAGGGGGAAGAACTTGAGACAAATGAAGAAGTCTGCTATGGACATCCGGTCTTCCAGCAGCCTAAAGAGGAAAAACTCTAAAGACAAGATCCTCTTGGTTCAGGGTGTCAAGGAACTGAATGAATTTATTACTGAACTGAAATCAAACATACATCACAATTAAACAATAACAACTCGATTGGATCATCCATGCCCGATTCATTCAGTGTTAGGGGGAAAAAAATCATAAGAAACTCATTAAAACTAGTCACGATGCCACTATGATCAAACCTACATCATAAGAACATAACTACCCTCGACTCGATCATCCATGCCCGAGTGTCTTAACACAGTTGTTACAGAGATATGGACGAAAATTGACTTTCATTAAACAAGAAGTCTCAAATATCGATACCTAACCAGAGAACCAGAGGCTTCATTAAAACTTTACAAATTGGGAGCTTAGCTCAACCATCAACCCTTACAAAATATGAGGAAGACTCCTATATACTCAGAGAAAAACTAGAGAAGTGTGCTCGAGTCTCTACATTGAAGGAATTACATCTACATGATTCTTGGAAGACTGTGCATGCAGTCTCCTATTAGAAGCGCGCTCTTGACAGATGTAATTGTGCTTTAGGAAGGTTCTACAGCTGAGACGACTTGTTGATAGTCCTTTCTCGGGCTTTCCATTTATGGTGGAAACGATGTTCAACCACCACCAACTAACTTCAATAACTGCTTCATTGGGATCGAGACGGCTCGTGTCGGCACTGTACTTGTGGAATTTGGTGGCCACTGCATTTTTCCATCTAGCTCTAAGTCGGATGCTCGCAAGGAGGCCTGACAGTAAACATGGAAACCGACGATGTGATTGGTGTGCTTGGCATGGAATAGCGGACATGGATATGGCCAAGTGGACAACATGGATGGGAAGAGGAAACTGAGGATAGCATGGGGACCACACAAGCAGGAGCTAAGGTGTAATGGGATGGAGGTGATGTGGAGTGAGGTGGCACAGGTGGCGGGAGATGAGAAGGGGAGATGCGACATGTGGGACAGTGAGTGGAGGACAGATGTGAGGGAGAGAAAGTTATAGGGGAGCAGGGGATGTGACAGACAGAGGAGAGATATGGAGTGGGGGATAGCTATTGGCAGGATAGAGCGACCACTTGTTGACCTATGATAGGGCCTTATATGCACATGTGCATATCAGAGCTGTGAAAAGTGGTTTGATTCTTCACCGCTTTTGGGCCCGATGTGTGTCTCTGACTGACATGTAGCGTCTCCACAAAACAATGGTTTCAAACCCGGCCCACCCTATAATTTTTATCATTCGCGCATATTAGGGCCCCGATATGATCAACAACCATTGATCTGGAGCGCTCAGATCTCATTCGCCCAGATCTATGCGCCTCTTATCACAATGCACCAAACGTTCACATTGACCTCGACGAACTTAGGATACACGCCATTTAGTGGGTTTTTAGCCCATTTCTTCTCCTTTTGTCACATAGAGGCCAAAACCAAGGGAAAAACATCCCCAATGTAGAAACATGAGATAACATTAGGCTCCATGGGGGATAGAGTCCTCCATGTGAGGCTCTAATATCTCCTTTGCAACTCCAGTCTCGTTCTATTAGGTTGTGGAGTCACCCATAAAACTGGAAACGAAAAAGAAAAACAATATTTACAAAGACACGGGAGCCACTTATGGCTCAAATAAAGAACTTCTTCAGAAAATTCCCATTTACAGGGCCACCAAAAAATTCATCACCCTCAAAATTTTGCAACCTGTAAGTGTTGTTTGGAAATGCTTCAGAAATATTGAAGGGACCGATCCAAAGGGCTTCAAATTTTCCATGTTTGCCTCTATCCTGTCTGGGTGCATCCCACTTAAGTACTAGATCTCCCAGCTAGAAATCTTCTTTTCTTCTCTTCCTGTCAAAATCTTGCTTGATATTCTTCTGATGTTAATGTGCTCTGTCCATCGCATGCTCTCTAGTCTGCTGAACTTCTACCAGTTGATGAATTATTCTGATCATATCATCAGGTTCTCCTTGGTATTCCTGAAAGAATTTTTGCACAGGAAGGGCGAGCTGGGAAGGAAAAACTGTGTCAGTCCCATATACAAGTTGGAAAGGAGAGATACCCAGGGACCTTTTTGTTGTCACTCAATCAGCCCACAAAGTAAATTTGAGCTTTGAATCCCATGCTTTCTTGTTGTCCTTTAGCAGTCTTTTGATGATCTTTATCGGGATTTTGTTAGAGGACTCTGCTAATCCATTTCCTTGAGGGTAGTAGGGGGTAGAGTGGGTCAGTGAAATACCAAATTGCTCATAGAATTTGATCAATGGCTCGGACTTGAAGGATGCAGCGTTGTTAGTGATGATCCTGTTCGGACAGCCAAACCTTGGCATAATATCTTTAAGAAAATCAATGATCACTTTGTGAGAAGCACTCCTTGTGGGAATATCTTCTATCCACTTGGTGAAATAGTTTTTTGCAGTTAAGATCCACCTATGTTGACCGCTTGAAGTAGGATGAATTTCCCCAATGAAGTCCAGACCCCATTGTTGAAAGGGTCCTGAAGCTACTACAGGTTTCAATGGCAGAGACCCGAGTTGTTGCTTCCCAGAAAATTTCTGACATTTGATGCAAGCTCTGACTTTTGCACAGACATCAGAGAATATAGTAGGCCAAAAGTACCCATCCCTGAGAATTTTATAGGCCATGGTTCTCCAGAAATGATGTCCCCCACACATGCTATCATGAAAATCAAACATAATCTTTTGGGCCTCCTGTGGGTCTAAATATCTCAAAAGAACACCTAAAGGGTCTTTCCAGTACAAGACCTGGTCAATAAGGAAATATCTTATTTCTTTGAGCTTTAAATCTCTTTCCTTTCTCTTCCCCATTCCATCTAGACGTTGCAACTCTTGTAGAAAATATATAATGTATTTATACCAAGTGCATTCTACCAATGGAGGGTTGTCCTGAGGGATTTTATCAGGCACTTTATCCTATTGATTCTCTGAGCAAGTGTTGATGAAGTTAACCTCCAAATATTTACAATTCGATTCAACCAACAATGTAACGATCCCCCCGACCATCCTGAGAAAGGGGTACGCCACTCCAGAGCATCCACTCATGCTTTGACGCCAGTCGGTAACATTCCCAGCCATAAAACTAGAACATGCTACTCTAGGAACGTCCTTCATTCCCATATTGTGAAACATACAATAGCATACCCAGTAGTCAACTAAGCAATGCCACCTAAATTTACTTTTTAGACTGCGTGCAACTATACATATGCATACAACACGCTCGTGGAAGCTTTACATATGACATAACAAACCATTACTTTTTGTAATATACGACTTTTATATTAAAATAATAGTAATTAATGATATGCATCATTTACAGGAAATTACCCATATGCACACAAGCAATCATAGTCACATATATGGTAAAATCGTAACATGGACATGTAAATAAAAAAACAGCATATCCATATTTCATACAATTGGTACTTATCTTAGAAAAACTATCACCAACTTCTTGAAAACCGTCCATGAACCTCCCAGCCATAGATTGCATTGTTCATCACTCTCAATAGTGAATCACCCTCGAGCTGGGACCGAAATCCACCTAGGGTAAAGGGATTCCTATCCAGGCTAAGGCTCATGGACAATAGGAAAGACTCTATCTCAGGTGCTCACTCAACTAATAGACTACAGCCTCTCATTCCCCACATGCATGTCCCACCCAAGGAAGTGTGCCCCTTCTCTGCTCAATAGTCCCTCGGCTGCCCCACTTCCCTTCCAGGGCTTCAGCAACAGG
>ML790355.1:1176063-1219817 GCA_009831015.1 Picea engelmannii | reverse complement strand
CCAATTCATTAGGGTTTCTCTTGCTTCCCGGAGTCTTCTATTTTCGTCAGGTTCACATGTAGAGGTAAATACCTCCCGCAGCTACCATAATATTAACAAGCTACTCATATAATCATTGACCATATATCCTGGATGCCAGGGAATGGTAAATCGATTAATATTTCAGAGGAAAAAATAAAAGGCATGACATTGTTGACCACTCATGAAGAGTTATCTAGTATCAAACTTGGATGAAGGAGAAATCTATTTGATATATCAAAATGGTATCACTCCACACGTAAATGGAAAGGGTGGAAATATCTCTCCCCCACTTTGCATTTGATAGGTCAATTATTGGTGACATTTTCCCTTTTAAAAGGATTGACACCAATGATTAGATAAAATTCAAATAGAATAGGATGGGGACCAAAAGGACGATTTCATATAGTGAGAGAAGGTTACGATATTTTACTTAAGAGTGTTATGCATCCTCAAAATTCAAGCCTTTGGCAATTAATATGGAAGGGTGATGACCTTCCAAACGTTGACATATTTTGTTGGAATATTTCCCATGGGAAACTTCTAACAACAAAAAACTTACAAAAAAGAGGTATTAAAGGTCCCTCTCAATGTCCTCTCCATATGGCAGTGAAGGAACACTAAATCCACCTATTTTTGGAATGTAATTTCACCATTCAATTTTGGAAGATCACCTTTTCTAAGTTAGAGATCCAATTTGTCCACCCTAGTAGCTGGAGAGAGATGTTTGTCTTATGGAAAAATAAAAAATTTGGCACCTTTAAACAAAAATCAATTCTATACCGTGGTTGGATAGATTTTCTAAAATTCCTAATTTGGAAGATCGGGTTAAAAAAAAATAAAAGTTTTTTTAATCAAGAACATACCCTTGCTAGACAGGTAGTAGTTTGAGCCGGAATTATTCTTGTAGAATCTATTGTCTCAAAAGACATCAAAGGGAAATTAACAGTTGGTTTATAAGATCAAAAAATAATATGGCTAAAAGATATCATATCCAGAGAAAACCTTCAACCAAAAAAAATAAGTAGAAGACCAATCTTTGAACCATTATGGGCTTTGAGAATGTATTAGGAGGAATTTAGTGAGTGGAAGGCATAATAGAAGCAATGCATGTTATTCTCTGATGGAGTTTTCAAGATTGATCCAAGGGTGGTAGGTGCAATGAGGGGAGAAGATGGGGTTGATTACAACCCCAAAGGACAATGTGAATTAACATATGCTTGGGGAATAGGGAAAACCTCCCATAACTAGGTAGAAGCACTCGCAATGTATCAAGGACTTAAGTTGGTATGGATAGAGCAAGTCAAGTCTCTAATTATTACCGATGACTCTATGTTTATCATTTGGAAAATGAAGAATACCCATATCATGCTATCATCCCCTATTGAAAACTTGATATCTCAAATACAAATGCTACCTAAGAAAATTTACATGATATAATTTTATCACATCCTCCATAAGTAGAAATCACAGGTGAACACAGTGGAAAATAAAGGGACAATGTTGGATCAAGGAAAGTTAAGTAAAAATGGGGGAGGGGGGGGATTTAATTAGTGTTTATATCCCATGAATAGGACAATTAGAAAATTAAGGATGTTCATGTTTGGTAGCATCAGACATGTATTTCCACAAGGTTATAAGTGTCTAGATGTGTGGAAATAGTCCAAAGCCTTCTACCTTGAGACTTTACTTTAATTAAAGGAATTATTAAATTAAAGTGATTTTATTAATTAATTGAGTTATTTAAGGAAATGCTAAAAGTAATTAGCATTTAATATTATCCATTGATCTCAAGTGAGGTGAGAAGTAATCTCAACCATCAATCACTTTAGAGATTAGGCTTAGGTCATAACTCAATCTTATAAAAAGCAAGGCTAGGGTGAAAGAGGAAAACAGTTGTGCGTGAGAAATGGTTGGATCACCAAGGACTATGATTCAATGAGATCTTGGATAGGTGGAGAAGGACTTCCATCTAGAGATTAGGTCAAGGAGAAAAGAGAATAGAGACAACCACAAGTGAGTTTCATTAGAGTGAAGCCACAAGAAAGGGTCGAGCCGTATTGAGTTTGTCGTATAGTCCTTGAGGTCGTGTATGTGGGTTTCAGTGGAAACATGCACATATATGTGGGTTTGCTTAAGGAAAGGTGTGTACACCTGGAAAAGTGTGTCAGATCTGGGTCATATATCAAAGAAAAACTTTTGAAGTTTTTCTATATTTGTATTTATCTCAGTGGGACATTATCCTTGTTACGAGAGCCTTGATTTTATCGTAATAAAATCATCTCAGTATTGGTTTTCTCTTCGGGGTTTTTCCAAGGGTATCTACCTAGAAATGTTGGTGTTTTTGTTGCAGAATTTGGTTTCTAGTATTGCTTATGGTATCTTTATTTCAATTGAATATTCCATCAGTTTATTTTTATTTTGTGAGCTGCTAACTTGATTTGCAGTAAGGAAATCACTATACAACAAGATGCCTAGGTGCCAAAGTAAGGATTTCAACATGGTATCAGAGCACATGCTCTAAGAGGAAGCCAGATCTCAGATCCATAGTAGGGGGTAGAAGATATATTATATCTGTAGGATATCTTAGCAAATCCATAACCGACAGGTAGAAATTGAAGGACAAATTTCAGGGAAACAATCATACTAAGGCAGAACTAGGGTTTTGCAGTTGTACATAGTTGTACACAGGTTGCAGAAGGAACAATCACATACATACATGGGTTTCTTTGGAGACTATCGTGTATACATGGGTTTCAGTAAGCACATATGCATACATACACAGGTATTAGGAAGGGAAGTCACATACATACGTGATTTTCAGTAGTGACAGGTGCGTACAGGTTCGTATAGGTCGGTACAGAGGCAATTTCAACAACAGGTTATTTCTAGGGTAGTTTATCGGGTCTAAGGGATAACAGTAGCACCTTTGAGAGTTCAATAGATAGTGGACGGAGAATCCAACTTCTTATCTCGTCTAAGATCCCCCTTATGTATTGTTGATATATTTTTTTGTTTATTATATTTCTAACCTCTCACTTCCAGACAATTTTATCATATATCAACAAGAGATGTTTTTTGGCACACGAGAGTTTTACTGTAGATCCCCTCTTAGTTGTTGATATGGTTTGTGTTTGTTTGTTTCAAATCTCTTTCTTTAAATAGTTTCACAATAGATCCAATAGATCTGGAACACAAAGGGGTTTTATTGTATGAAATGCCAAAAACAACAAATACATTCAATGGAAATGAAGACCAACTCATTCAATATGTTATAATAGTAGTAAACCCATCAATTATAAATCTGATATATTCATTAAGCCTAGCATGTAAACAACCACATTTGAGCAACCCAAGCAATGGAACAACCCCTTCTAGACAACACAAACAACAATGATATGGCGTGATTTTAATGAATAGAATAGAAAATGGTTATAACAACTTGACTTATACTGGTACAACCATCTCTTGAGACCATAATTTGTTGCTAATAAGGATGAGACATCCCTCTCACAACCCACGAACTATTGAAGGAATAAATCGACCCTCACATATGTCACACGACTTGTTGGTAATGTATGACCCCCCTTTTTATGTTGCCGTAATTGTTGTAGATATCTGGTGCCACCCTCTTGTGACCCCCATGAAATGTATATAGGTGGTGATACCCCCTTTGATATCTCCTCAATATACTAACAACTAGAATGACCCTCTTTGAGATGAATGGAGATAGATAATACAGTTGGATCTATACCTAGTGACCTCTACAAAGAACCTAAAACCCTGCAATGCCCATGATTTGACAATATGATTGAATCTTCCTTCTTCTGCAATAATCTCCGATGAAATATATGCTTGATCTCTCCAACTGACTTGCTAGGGTGGATTAGTTTCACCACCAAGCCCAATCTACTCAAGGGTTTTCAAGCCCCAAAGCCAAAAAAAGCTACAAGAGCTCTCCAAATCGATTTTGATAAAATGATCATGAATAATGAGGGAATGAGCTCCAATTTCTCTTTTATACCCTTTTTTACCTTTTCCGCCCAATTAAATAATATAAAATGACTTTACAAAAATTTTCTTCAATATTTCTCCCAAAGTCACTTTATTAATTTGTTAACTCTTTTAACTCCAAAAACTAATTTATTTGATGTTAAAACATTTCCAGGCATTGGATGTCACCTTTCAACATCCCAACATTTAGAGTTATTCCTCCTGGTTCCAACGAGCTATAACACTAAGGTGCCCCCTGAAATAATTTAATTAAAATAACAACCTTAGTGAAATAAATTAAATAATGCTCAATATCACTCCCAAATTACGAGAACAGTCGAAATGCATCGGAACCGAAAACTTATTGCGTAGGAGTGATCCCGATGATGAAATATAATAAACGAACTTGGTTGGGTGACTTACTAAAAATAGATACTCGCTCCCAGAATCTTAGAGCTGAAATCAAAAACCAAAAATAACATCTGAAAGCATCATATAACTCCTCTAAACCATCTGAGCTCACTGACAACATCAAATTACCCCTATGATTAGGCTAACACAAACCCAAAAAGTCACCTCCAATTGCAGAGCAAGAGACCTTGAAAATGGGGACATTACAGTCCTCCCTTCCCAAAGATTGCTTGTCCTTGAGCAATGCCATCACAACTTTACAATCAAATGGCTGAACCAAACTAAAATTGAGAATGATCCCAGGGTACCAAATCAACTTGGAATATGTGAAGAACCCTCTGCTCAAAGCATTGTCTTGCAAGGTACTAACATAAGAGACCTCCTGAATACTATCGATAAGTAGTGCAATCGGATACTGCAAAAACTCGGTCAACACCTCAAATATCCCCACTTAGTTGTTGATAGGGTTTGTGTTTGTTTGTTTCATATCTCTTTATTTAAACAATTTCACAACATATCCAATAGATATGGCACACAAAGGGGTATTATTATATTAAATTCCAAAAACAACAAATACATTCAATGGAAATGAAGACCAACTCATTCATTCTACTATAAGAGCAACAAACCCAACAATTATAAATATGATATATTCATTAAGCCTGGCCTGTAAACAACCACATCTGAGCAACAACCCAAGCACTTAAACAACCCCTTCTAGACAGGAAAAACAACAATGATATTGCACAATTTTAATGAACAGAATAGAGAAGGGTTATAGCATCTCGACTTATACTGGTGCAACCATCTCTTGAGACCATGATTTCATGCTAATAAGGATGAGACAATCCTCTCACAATCCATAAATGGTCGAAGGAATAAATCGACCCTCAAATGGGTCACACGGCCTGCTGGTAATGTACAACCTCCCTTTTTATGTTGCCACAAATGCTATAGATAACTAGTGCAGCCCTCTTGTGACCCCCACAAACTGTATACAAGTGGTGCATCCCCCTTTGAGATATCATCAAGCTGCTAACAAGTGGAACGACTCTCTTTGAGATGAATGGAGGTAGATAATGCAACTGGATCTATACCCAACAACTTCTACAAAGCACCCAAAACCCCGCAATGCCCATGATTTGACAATATGATTGAATCTTCCTCCTTTTGCAATAATATCCAATGAAATATCTACTTGATCTCTCTAACTAACTTACTAGGGTGGATTAGTTTCACCACCGAACCCAATCTGCTCAAGGGTTTTCAGGCCCCAAAGCCAAAAGAAGCTATGAGAGCTCTAATCAATTTTGATAAAATGATCATGAATTATGAGAGAATGAGCTCCAATTTCTCTTTTATCCCCTTTTTACCTTTTCCACCCAATTAAATAATATAAAATGACTTTATAAAACCTTTTTTCAATATTTCTCCCAAAGTCAGTTAATTAATTTATTAACCCCTTTAACTCCAAAAATTAATTTATTTTATGTTAAAACATTTCCAGGCACTAGAAGTTACCTTTCAAAATCCCAATATTTAGAGCTTTTCCTCCCAGTTCCAACAAGATATAACACTAAGGTGCCCCCCTAAAATAATTTAATTAAAATAACAACCTTAGTGAAATTAATTAAATAATGCTCAATATCACTCCCAAATTACGAGAATAGTCGAAATGCATCGGAATCGAAAATTGACTGCGTAGGAATGATCCCACTGATGAAAGATGATAAACGGACATGGTCAGGTGACTTACTAAAAATAGATACTCCTTCCCAGAATCTTGGAGCCAAAATCAAAAGCCAAAAATAACATTTGAAAGCATCATATAACTCCTATAAACCATTTGAGCTCACTGGTAACATCAAATTACCCCTCTGATAAGGATGACACAAACCCAAAAAGTCACCTCCAATTGCAGAGCAAGAGACCGCGAAAATGGGGACATTACAGTCCTCCCTTACCAAATATTTCTTATCCTCAAGCAATTCCATCACAACTTTACTATCAACTAACTGAACCAAACTGAAATTGAGAACGATCCCAGGGTCCCAAACCAACCTGGAAAATGTGAAGCACCCTCTACTCAAAGCACTATCCTGCAAGGTACTAACACAAGAGGCATCCTGAATACTACTAATAATTAGAGAAATTAGATACTGCAAAAACTCGGTTAACCCCTCAAAGAGTTTCTTTTCTACGAAACCAATCCAATGCATTGTGCACATCCTGCGCATGTACAACTCTAAGCATTCACGTACATGGGATGAGAGTCTTCCATATGCTCAACATAGCTACAACATGGCTCTCCATAGCTCCACCGACCATAGCCCATTTCAGGTGGGGATGGGATTCCAACCCTTGGGTCCCATTGATGTTGCACTACCTCTTACAACCACACACATAGAATCTTCCCATGTTTAGTCTGAGGCTGACAAAGCCACCAGATTTATTGAGCGGATTCAACACATGCACCAACAGGTCCATGATACTTTGCATAAAGCCAATGCTAAGTACAAGTAGCGCCATGATCAACACAAGGTATCGCACCATTTTCAAGTGGGAGACAAGGTTTGGCTACATTTCCAAAAAGAGCTCCTTACAAGGCCCCATCGAAAGCTCCACCCACTTCACTATGGTCCTTACACTATCACCAAGGTTGTGCGTAGCAATGATTTTGAGCTCAATACTCAACCCTTCCTTGGCTTGCACCTAGTGTTTAATGTGGACCTCCTTCGACCATATTTTCCACCATTATTGGACACCTCAGAGATCGCAAAACAAATGACACTAAAAGAGCTCAACCCTGACTGCATGGAACAAGAATCCTCTGATCAGATAATGGACACACATGTCAAGGGCACTCGCCAACAGAGGATCCAGCTTTATTGGGTTGTCAAGGCAGGGAAGCTTCTACACCAAGGTAAGTGGCTCACCTGAGGCCAAATTCAACGGAAGTTTCCTCACCTGATGGGAGAACTCAACGCAATGGGGACCATTTCTTCTTAAGGGGGGAGGACTGATCCAGGTGGATATTGGTGGCCACCCACCTATTCCAACTGGCTCCTCTTGACAGTTTTTAGTTCAACGCGTTCTTCTGTACTTCTTTGTAATTGTGGGTTCTACACTTCGGGGGCTATCTAAAGCCCTACACATCTTCCAGGTGGAGATTGGTGGCCACCCACCTAATCCAGCTAGCTTATTTTGTAATTTTTCATGTCATCACATCTTTCTGTACTTCCAGGGCCATTTTGGGGCCCTAAATAATGTTTTTTTGGATTTCCATAGTCAAATTGTAGATGAAGTCAGAGTTTGACAACATAATGTGGATTTCTCGAAAAGACCTTTCCAACAGGCTATCATGCGCCTAAAATGAAGGTCGTATGCAAAAGTCACGACCCCGGGAAATTGAGGTACCAACTTACCCAACGGGGCCCACATAACTTTTGGCGTTTCATCTCCCAGGGTTAGGTTTTTGGATGTCTAGGGTTTTGAAATTCATGAGTAATGTTAAAAAGGCCTCTGGAGCCTCATTGTAATCATTCTACTCAGATGAATACACGTAGCATCCACATCTCTTCTCAGATATAACTACCACCATTCGAGCAAGTTCTTTCCAATTCTACAATTTTACACTTTCAGCCTATTTCATTTATTCAATAGAAGTTATTGTTCACTGGATATCTGTTGTTGTTCTCCATATCTCTGTGTTATTGTATTCGGTCTATTAGTCAATTTGTTCCACTCATAAATCTCGATCACATGTATCCTCTATATGCTTCATGGCTATTGAATTTATAGGGATCCACATAACTCTTATCTCACTTATGTACGAGGCATGCCACCCCTACAACAAAATATCCTTTGAATCCTTGGGATGATAAGCATGTGCCTCAATATATTATGAGGAAGACCATCTTCCTTACACATGTTTGTCGATTTTTGGTACATATCATCCCCACACTCTAAACATACTTATTTTTCCATGTATTCACCTCTGTCTATAATGCAGTGATTTGGACAAGTGTGATTTTACTTCTTTATAGTTTCCAGAGAGGACATTATCACTTGGAAGTACCTTATATTTAAGTAACCTACAATTAGTGGGCAATATAAATGTACATTATCATCAAGCATGCATGAAATCCCTTTTCATTATTGATTGCATGACAAGATTTGTTAAAATATATGGGACACAATGGTTAGTCACCTTAGTAGTGTTAAGAAACATATGTTTAACATACCATACATTGCTTTCAAGTTGTATAGTAACATTTTTGTCCCTAGTTGGGTAGAGCTTGACCCATGTCCAAAGAGAAGGGTGGTGGAATCATATTTCGGGATTTCAAAGAAAGGTATCGGTGATATCAGAATTGCCCCCTAGCTCATCTCGATGGAATGCATGTAACCACATTCCCTCCATGGCATGGGTATCCATTAAGAAATCATCCATATCGAGATCTATACATTGTTTTTGTCCCCAACCTATGAAGAACAAGTGTTATTGTAGATGTTCATAATTGGTGACTCAAGACATAGTGAGAATTGAATAGGTATTAGACTAACTATAAAGAGTATAAAAAAATGGCAAAAGTGTTATTGATTGTTTTGGAGGAATGAATACATGTGAAAATATAAGCAACCCAAGGTTTGCAACACCGATTTTAGACTTGGAAATCATGTAATTATTATCACAAAAGGATAATTTTGTCCCAATATCAGACATAGGTAGGGAAGATGGCCAAGTGTCGTACAAAGTGTGGTTGTAACAAGTTTGGTATTTTCTTTACAAATGGACAAGAAGAGATAATTCATCGCTACCTCCAACAACTAAATCGACCTTGGTGTGTACTTAGACATTTTTTCTCTTAGCTCATACAACTTTTTGGATCTCCTAGTAGAGATGTTTTAGGTAGTATTGATATCATAATTTGCTTCACTATAATTCTTGGTTGACTCAACAAAATGAGACGGGTTAGTAAATTTCAAACGAAACAAAGTTGATTTTTCTTCCAAATTTTCAAAGAAGGAGCATATGGAAGTGTTCATATATGTTTTTTATATATCACCTATTGGATCCTTAACCATAGTGGGAGGTATTAGACCATCAAATTTGGGTGGTCAATCATTAATATAATGGGACAAGGTGACACGTTGAGGGTTCACTTTCAACCCTTTACATTTTGAACAACCACATACTACTGGGGTGTCATAAAAGAGATCTAGTTCATGGTGAGGGACCATTGGTCCATAATAGTTGTTGGAAGATGGCATGTTACACTTGGTGATATAAATCATGCCATCTAACTGTAGTATCTTTCTCCTTATAAGAGCTTGCATCATTTTTGGACTAGTGGAATATACTATACATTCAAACTCAATCTCAAATTAGGATCTTGCAAAATTGAATGCACAATTATTCAAATGCACATGAAAAAGTATCATAAATTTAATCAGATAATTGAAATATAAATAACATATATACTTACTCACCCCCGAGGTGTAGGGCAGTCGATGATGGAGTGTACTGTTAAGTCTCTCTATTATGTGAAGTCACCGGTTCGAAACCCTGACTTACCTTGTGTGTCGTGTCTGGGGCATCATGGGAACACTTGGAGGTTATAGTGGTAGCATTCGGATAACACGGCCTCGTGTCATGCAAGTATGTGCATGACTAGTTGTTGATTCCTTCAGTCACAAGAAAAAACAAAAAATAAAAATCTAGGCTTACTCCAAATGGAAAGGGAGAATTTGATGAACTTTGAACAATATGGAATGAGATGGAATTTGAAAAATTGGCCATTTGATATTATCACCTTATTTACCCCTACATTTGAGCCAAAACCACAATCAATGTGTCTATATTCTTAAAAAAAAAGTTTGGGAAACATGTAACATTCTAACTTCAAATATATTTTTGAAATCCATTTTCAAGTAGATGGTGTGAGCTTAAGCATCATTTGTATAATTCTAGATGATATATTTTCTACTTATATGGTAGTTTAAGTATCATTTGTATAATTTCAAATATTACATTTCACACTCATATGGTATGCATATTTCAAACGATAATATACATATGTACCTTGTTTAAAAATTATATCGTCTGAGTTTAATTTATACATGTGCTGAAATCATTATCTTCGAACATATATTAAGACAGATAGTGCTATAATAAAGAGAACAACACCCCATCCTATGAGCACATGGATAATCATTATGTATCCAATGGAGAACTATACTTTATGTGTCTACATTCTTAAAAAAAGTTTGGGATGCATGTAACATTCTAACTTCAAATAGAGTTTTGAAGGCCTTTTTCTAGTAATAAGTGCGCCTAAGTCACATTTATTACATTGGTACAGATGCATATCCTAAATACAGATGTATATCCCAAACACACTAGTGTGATAAATAATGATACACATCGACAATAAACCTCCACAAAGGAAACCTTTACAAAGTTTTAATTGCGGAAGTGTGCATTTATCTTTTCATTGTAAAGTGTTTTGGTGGTGCAATTAGGTCAACATAGTGCATCGATGTGCTTATATCTTAAGGATGCAAAACAAGCCAGAAAAAAATGTTTATCATCAATGCGTTCAAATATCAAGAGAAAAAATGAGAGAGAATTTCATTTTGTAAAAGTGAATTTATAAAATAAATCCCCTATTCCATTCTTTTGTCAAAAGTTAGAAGGGATACTTGTGCAAGAGAGATTTATCGAGGAAGACTTTGGAGTGGGCAGATTTTTCTAAAGATCCAAATTTATAAGGTATCATCGTAGGTCACATACAAATATGTAAAGGAAAAAATCCGAGTATGTAAATTCATTCTATTCATCTCAAATTTTCCCTCAATTGATTCAAAAAAATTCATAATTTCTTTATTTATTGCTATTAATATTTACAGTGCATTTTTTAGAAAATAGAAGGGTTCCAAAGCAACCTTCAACGCCACAAATATTGGTTTCTTGTTGTTTCTTTTCTGTTCTGTGTTGTTGTAAACTCTAGCATTAGGGTTTTACTGTCTCTACTATTTCACAATGAGATTTTTTGTAGGCAATTGATATTCATTTTTTTTTGTATATGGGCCTTTTTGTATATGTTGGATTGGGACCACTCATTGCATTGTATCCCAAACCTTGTTGTTGCTTGTTTTTTTAAAATACTTTCACGGTTAGCGGTGGACTATGTAAAGTAATCATGTATTGGTATGTGTCTTTATGTAAAGCACACCATTTGGCATTGCTTGTTTTTTTTTTTAAATGTTATTGAGGTTAGTGGTGTGCACCCTATAGTAATAACACACATGTGCATAACACTATAATAGGCACATTGGTGTGTATTACTATGTAATTGTGTGCATCGTTTAACTTGACAACAATTTTAGCCTCAAATTGTTTACTTAGTTTGTAAAACAGGTTTCATAATTTATGTATTTTATTATGCGAGGCTTTTATTGATAAAAGATCAAGAAAAAAACGCATAGCAATGAATGCAAGGGGAGCACATCCCAAGAAAATAATATGGCGGTTTTTTTTAATTTTAATATAAAAGTGATATATTTGAATTATATCTAGATTTAAATGATGTGTATTGGATAATGCATGTCATGCAGAGAAAAAACTTGAAGAAACTTGAAAAGATTGTTTGGAATTTAAGTAGAAAAGAGTGTAAAAGCTTTATGGAAATGTTGCAAAGGGAGGAATTATGTGGATCAAAAGGAGATCAATATGAAGTTTTTCTTTGGCTTTATACAAGTAATATAATTTTTAACAATAATCGCTAACATGTTTCAAATATTCGATTTCATATTTGTTGAATGTTGTGCAAGGATTAACAACAAGGGAACATAACGCTACCCTAAGAAGATAAAAATTAAGAAGGATGTAAATGATAATTAATTGGTCCTCACTTCATTAGGCGTGGTGCTCAAAGTTGACGAGAGGTGGAAAAGATTTTGTAAAACTATGAAGGATACAATGGAAATAACATATACACATTATTTTCATTTATAGTGTAAAATTCAATCCATTGACTCTAAGAATCAAGTTATATATAAACTACAACAAGCATTTATGGAGCAATGGTCAATGAGACCTGTGATATTTACAATAGCAAAAACATACAATAACAAAAAAGAATAATTTAAAAAGTATTATTGCTAAACATGGATTTCTATAACATGCATATACTAGTCCAAAAAAAATTCAAATTAATATTTTGTTATATTTATTTCATATAATTATTAATCAAATTTTTTATTATGTTTTTTTGTTTTTTAAGAAGATTGATAAAATTCCAAAGGACAAATGAGGTGATGTCTAAAAACATGTCGATAGAAGTATAAAAAGTGTATAAGGAGATAGTCAAAGAAATGAGCATAATTACATCATAGGAAGAACTATCCCAACAACAATGTATATCAAATATATGTAATCATTGATTTTTTTAATGTACATAAAGTTTATATATCCCATGAAATAATAATTTCAATTGTTTGTTCTTGCAGAAAAGAAAAGAAAATGCAACACATAAGACAAGACAACAAAGCATACAAGAGTTTATAATAGAGTTTGTGAGTATTTGCATTTTCCTTACTTAAGATTCATATTTGTTGTGATGTATATATTTTAATTAATTTAGAATTGTTCATGGATGTTTTCTAATAGGTTCTAACATACAAAGAAGAGCCATCTGAACATTTGATTGACATTGGATTAAGTATGGGCTAAGAGTATATGTTGGAGTATCAAGGGTTCATTGAACAATTTGTAAGTAGCTATGCTATTTTATTTCCCTTATTTTATAATAATGGGACAACAAAAAACATTTAATTATATCTATGCTTTGTCATGACATATAAAACTTATATAAAACAAAACATGGAGTGGATCCAACATAAGACAAATTGATAAATGACATGAATCATGGTTTCAAAATATTGTGGATTGTCTATGAAACACTCGTTGCTATCGTATATTTTTCAATTTATGCAATCATGTATATTATAATATAAATTTAGATATGCTCATTACACTGTATTTCTATATTTTTAGATAGAACATGACGAGTTGAAATGTCAAAATCAAACTAATCAACAAAAAAATTCAAATAACCTAAGTACAATATCCCCTGCAAGTGATGAAGAAAGGAGGCATGCAAGCAACTCGAGCAACAATAATACTTCGAGTGATAAATGGTGATCACAAAAATTGAATGTTACAAGTTGTATATTTTGAAATGCTTGTCTGTGAAAATCAAACAATTTGTTTAATGTGGACATGTGTTCTTAATTGGATGACGACATGTTACCAATAATTGTAACAATTATTTATTAACAATTTGATTGTCTTGAACCTTTATGCTATCCCATTTTCTATGATGGAGGATCTCTTATTCATATATAATAAAATGAATTTCTTATTCTATTGCATTGTCCAATGTCATCAAATGTTAAATTGGTAATTAAATATATGGATGATTTATTTAGTTACAATGAACAAAGGTGTAATCAACTGGTATATTTATTTAAATGATACAACACATTAATGCAATGATTAATTCTAAATACAATAATTAAAATATAAAACTCAATAGTATTATAAAAACTATTTGTTTTATGACGATTAATTGAAATTTTGTTAAAAATAAATAAAAAATTGCAATTGCATACCTGCAACACGGAAAATTTCAGCATTGAACCACATTATTGAATTGTATTCATATGAACACAATGATACAATTCATACATATTTATGCATTGGTGTGAATAACTATAATAAAATCACTAGTGCTCCTAATGTCAACAAAAGCATCATTCCCTCCAACAATGTCATTACCACTAATGCTACTATTATTATAATCATTACAAGACATTACAATGTGAAAGTTAATATAGACACTGATACTTTTACATATGTAATACACATCGATGCTTTCGTTATATAAAATACACATTCAAGATTCAAAAATATATAATACACATTGGTGCATATAAAAAATTGGCACATTAGTATGTATTATTGATAAAAGTGCCTTGGTGCTTTCAATATCTAAAATACGCAGTGGGGCTTAAAAAATATATAATACACACTGGTGCATATTATATGTATTTTGAAGCCTTGATGCATATATATATATATATATATATATATATATATATATATATATATATCGATGGAAGAAATCGCGGGAAATTGCAAAGAACCAATTTGGTTCTTACGACGGACATCCATCATAAATGGAATGAATAACTGTAATCCATATTGGACAATAAATATATTGAATAAGAATATATATAATGAGATAAAATAGATAATATGCGATGAATAGATGTACAATGAGAGTGTCAAATATATAGAGAACCTAAAGGCACATATGGTGACCATCCATGAAAGGATGCATCCCTTATACAATTAATAACTATTTATGATTATTATCACTTAATATTTATATATTTTGTATGTTACATTGTCTTCCCCTTAAAAATGCTTTGTCCTCAAAGCATGATTATAGAAGGACCTATCTCTTGTTCTAACTCGAACTGACTTCTCATGATCTTTTGTTTTGTAATTATGACTCTTGAAGAAACAAAATGATATAATTTCCGAATTCCTGAAGTAATATGTTGCATATTTTTGGAAGTGATCCATCCCAAATCTACTTTCATTGGAATTGTTTGATGATTGATTGTTTGGATATGATTTCTTATTTTAGGCTTCCATAGAAGTGGTCGATTTTGTCTTCGTTCTTTTTCAATGTTGTAGTTTAGTTGTTGGTAAGAAGAGCATTGTTTAGATTCCTCTTGACCTTGATGTTGGTCGTAACAACTCTTGTGATTTGGATGACGATAAGGGACCCAAATATCTTCTGAATATTGTTTATTGGATCTTTTTTCAACTTTTGATGTTTTTGGTAATTCAATTGGATCAATGTTTGTTTCTTTCTCTAAGTTTTGGATTTTTTGAACTAGAAACCTCTCTATTTTAACTGATTTAGTCATTGTTTCTTTATGATCTAACTTTTCTTGTAAAGACTTCTTATCATGCTTTAAATTTCTAATTTGGGTAAGTAATTCTTGATTATGTCACCTTAAACGTAAAAGTTCTTCTTTATTTCTTGACTTGTCGTCTTCATTTTTTTATTCCAATTTTTTTCGTTATTTCGTTCTTTAAACTTTTAATTTGTGCAAGCAATTGTTGATTAAGGATTCTCAGGCGAGAACTTTCTTCATCTTTTTCAGATAATTTATTCTCATTCTTTAACTTCTTGATTTGTTCAACCAAGCTTTGATTATGATTCTTTAAACAAAAATTCTCTTCATCTTTCTCTGTTAACTTCTTAATGAGATCGTGATTAGCTTGTTTTGACTTCTGATCCCTTTGCTTCTTATCTTTTGACTTGTTTATTTGTACCAATAACTTTTGGTTATGATTTTTTAAGTAAGAAATGCCTTTGTCTTTTTCTAGTAATTTTCCTTCAAGATTTTGTTTTTGTCTCTCATTTTGGTTGTTTAGCATTTGCTCCAACCCAACTTGAAATTGTAAATTTCTGTTGTGTTGTTGATAATGAATTAGTTGGTTCTCTAATTCTTTTATTTTCACTTCCCAATGTGTGTCACCTTGATTTTATACTAAAGTAAAAAGCTTTTTACAATATGGACAATGGAGAGTTCCATTCATAACGCCACTTTCATACTCTTCCTCTTTTGAGCAATAGGGACACGTTATCATAGTTCACTTCTTATTTTTTTAATAAAATATAAATGTATGCATTTCAAGAACCCACTTTTAAAATAATACACTATTCACTTCTTTTTTTAAAATCCTTTAACTTTCCTCCTGTCTTTTTTGTGTATATCTCTAACTCTACAATATTTGATATGATACCTTCTCTTCTTACTTTTCCTATATGAATATCATTTACACAAGTTAATTGGGCACATTATTATTTTGCTAAAATATCTTTTGACTTTTATTGAATTAATATTACTCCAAAAAACTTAGGTCTTTGACTTTTTTATTTTGGCTTCAACCTCATTACGTGTATATAGAAAGTTGTAAAAAGTTACCACTGTAAATTCTTTTTTTACAAGGTAGGGAAATACCATGGGCCAATGGTTTACCAAAACCATGGGCTTGTAAACCACCAACAGTAAAATCAGAATTTACTCTTCCTTCTTCTTTGGAACTTTTTCTTTTAAACTATCTTTTATTTTTTTATTCTTTCTTTTTTCTTCTCCTTTTTTTTTCCTTCTTCTTGATATCTGGTAATAACTTATAATTTCTTGCAAGTTTTTATTTCTTCAATAGTATTTTTTTTTTTTTTCTTCAATGGTCAAAGACCTAGATGAATTAGAGAAACATAGATTTTTTTTTTTGTATGAGGCTACAAGCCTATATGGCCAATGGCTAGGATCAATGACAAAGCTCTCATACCAATGCAAAGAACCAATTTGGTTCTTACGACGAACATCCATCAAAAATTAGGATAAACAAAAAAGCTCCGATACCAATGCAAAGAATCAATCTGGTTCTTACGACGAACATCCATCATAAATGGAATGAATAACTGTAATCCATACCAGACAATAAATATATTGAATAAGAATGTATATAATGAGATAAAATAGATAATATACGATGAATAGATTTACAATGAGAGTGCCAAATATATAGAGAATCTAAAGGCACATATGGTGACCATCCATGAAAGGATGTCTCCCTTATAGAACTAATAACTATTTATTATTATTATTATTATTATTGATTACGAGCCTAACCCGGTGGAGACATCGAGTGAGGCTCAACAATCTCATCAAGAGAAACAATAATTGGTCGTGGATTTGATCCTGAGACCTCATTTGAAATAACCACATCACTCAACCACTCGAACTAACCCACCAGGCTAGATGCATATCAAATATTAACGCACAAATGCTTATTGTATAGATTTGGGTGCACCGATGTGCATTATCGATATAAGTGCACTGACCAAAAGCCTTTGTTAGAACATCTAGCTACCTAGAGTTTTAGTTATAGTAAAAATCCATTAAAACCTCCATTGCCAATAACAAAGGTTTTAGCCATTTTTATTTTTTTTTAAGTTGAGGTGTTAGCAAAGATCTTTTTATAATTTTGCCCAATCTTGTAACATTAAAAACTTTTACTAAATAGTTAATGTAACAACTTGTTTTTTTTTTTTTTTTCCAAAAAAAATTATCTCAAATTTATATAGAGTATAAATTCGTTTACAAAATCAGCAACAAGCTGTGTCCATCACAGTACTACTCCAACACCCATGCTCGGAAGAAAAACTAAACAAAACAACCCAACACAACACTCAGGCTGTAAAAACAGTGAACAAAATACAAGGCAGGAAAACCCCATCAGAGATAAGATAGCAGCAGAAGGAAAAATGACATGGCGGCAGCAGATGGCCCCTAACGCTCTCAATGGCGCTCCACGCGGGTGCCCCTACTGCAGCCAACCGATCCTCCCCAGCCACAGATCAACATCCCAGCGAGCAAAAACCCCTGGAAGCCACAACCAGACCGTGAAAGAAACGCCCTGCTGGCCTCCACGCGAAAGCACAACAAAGAACCGGCCGCAAACCGCAGACCGGTCCGCGCGTCCACCACCCGGCAACCTGCAGCGCCGCCACCCAGCTCCACCTCCGACGCCGACCGAAAAACACCGCAGGCTGCCTCCCACATGTCTGCTCTGGTCCCGCCCGTCCGCTCTGAAAAGGGAAGCCCACACCTATGCTTCACCACGAAGAAAAAACCAGGGATGCGGTTAGCAAGACCTAGCTGCAGAGCCCCCATATTCGAAAACCTAAAATTGACTCTCAAAACCTAAAATCGCCAATTGTGTGGCTACCTTTCTCTTCTGTCGATAACGAGAGAGAAAGGTTCATGACCATAAATAACAAAGGAAGTCGATTGCTCATGACATTTGTCATTTGTCTCCATGAGATGATGATGCATATGATGTGATGCCCAAATGAGATTATAAATGTCGCTTGATTCGATGTTGAATGATGGCTTAAGTCTTGACACCCCTCCTTTCCAAATTACTAGAGCCGCGATCATGGATTGGAGTGATAACAATGCTCTCCCACTCCCTAATCCAAAGCTTTAAGTTATTGTCAAATTTGGCGGTCCCTTAATTAATAATTTGTCCATTTCATGGTTCACGAGTCTTTCAACTTGGTAGAAGGAGACACGTCGAAAGGAATTCATGAGAAGTGCCATCCTTTGAAAAATGCTCATTAGGCATGGAGAGGAGGAGGTGAGCCCCAAATTTAGAGTAAAAATGTTAATGGATGAATCACTGATAACAATAACCTCACCTTGACTAAAATTCCGAAAACTAATAATTTCCTGATAAAATGGACTAAAATTTCAAAAATTAATAATTTCATGATAAAATACCAAAATCTCTACTTCATTGTTTGTAAAGTGACTCATTCTCACACAAATTTCCCTTTCTAGTATCCTTTAAGATCGAAGATGTTCCCCGCTCCTAATACCCCTCTCAAAATGCATTATATGACCACACATTTTTAAAATGCATCGGTGACAAGGACATAATCAACAAAGAACCTTTGGATTTATAATATATTATTTGTCACACAATCTTAGAAAGGAAATGCTTATTTAATCATTTATCACAAATATTTAGAAGGCCTTCTAGTGTCTTTTCAAGTACAAAAGCAAGTAATTTTTTATAATAAATAATTTCTCCATCTTTTACTTATTAGAACACTCATGGCTTTAGATTCTTGTCTATCCATATGCAAGACAAACACTACATTGTTAGATAAAATATCTCATTTTCTTACGCATTATTGTAATAAATAAAATATGTAATAAATGATGTCAACTTAGATATTTTTGTTTTTTTTCCAAAAAGAAAATTTCTCCATTATATTATATATATAATTTTTACATTATCTGGATTATAATATTGTCTATGAAGGATTTCAGATATTAAGACTATTATATTTTATGTCGCTAAAAAAATATTACAAATCGAAGTCGCTCTAAAATGACATGGAAAATAGAAAAAATCGCCATATAAAATAGCCAAAAAATATTGCTTCACTAGAATAGATGGATGTGTTCTCTGGGGCCCTCCGTGCCATTTTTCCAGCTATAATAGGAGATTCTTCCTTCGGGTTCCATAAATGATTTTTTAGATAAAATGTTCGCCTCCTTGTTGTGTGCCCTATATATATGTTGAAAGCTTGTTGCCTGATTTTTTTTTATTAAGTCTTGTACTTTGATCTTCCATCCCTCTATAACACAAGCTTGTAATCTGCCTCTTTTATTTAGCCAGTCTATGACTACCTTTGAATCGCCTAGGATCTGTAGTTTAGGATAAGAAGGGTGATGTGCTAATGTCAAAGTGGCCAAGACTCCCATAAGCTCCACTTTGGTATTTGTACATTCCCCACAATTCATCAACCATCTAGTAATAGTGGACTCATGTGTTTTAAGATAACCCCCTGCACCACATTGTTTTCAATCAACACTGGTTGCACCATCAAAACAAGCTATTGTGTAACCCGTCTAGTGAGAAATAGTACAAGTATGGGTTTGCAGAGTTTTTTCTATGCCAAGCTTCCAATTGAGGGCACCCATAGTTTTAATGATTATCCGAATAACAAAGGGAAGAATATTCTCGAAAAGCGCAGAGTTTCTTTCCAATCAGATATACCAACAGGTGAGTGCTGGAAGGTAAGAAATATTTGTTTTTTCTGTTGTCCATTGTTTAAAACAATCTGACAATGATGGGCCTTTCCATATATCCTTTAAAATCGGGAGGGTTTTTAATCTTTTCCAAATTGATTTGGTGAAAAAGCATGTGATGAATAGATGGTTTATGTCTTCGGCATAACACTTGCATAATGGACATTGACTGGGACCTTCCCATCCTTTTCTCTGCAAAGTATCCCATGTATGTATCTTACCATCAATTGCCAGCCAGGTGAATAGTTTTATTTTTAGTTGGATGGTCCACTTCCATATGCCACGCCTCCATCCATCAATAATTGAGCAGTCCTGAGTGGAGAGAATAGCCAAATATACATTTTTTGCTGATAGAAACCCCGAATGGTCACCTCCCCCCCACATTAGAGTGTCATCGCCATCCATTATGGAAACTCCAGAGCTATTGAGAGCATTACGATAACATTCCCATTCAGCAGCCAGCGAGCCAGAGAGGCCCAGGTCCCCAAAACTGTACCAGCTGGTCGAGAGTCTGATTTGTCTAGCATTGTTCCATGCATGTGAGAGGACGATGATCTTTTTTTTGTCTCAAACATGAAACAAGTTCAGGTCCGAGGAAAGATCTGTCATCCAGACCCATAATCTTGTCTCTGTCGATTGCCACAAGGTGTCCCGAACCAGGGATCCAACTCAGCCATTGTGTAATCAAGTGAATAAATTTTAGGAGTCCACCCCAAATCTTTGATACTACTGTCGGAGAGAAAGTTGGTGATCTGAGCCAGTTTATTACCATGGAGGATGGGAAACATTTATCTTTAATAACATCATGCCAAATGCCTACGCCCATTAGGACCCTCAAGAGAGTGTTTGCTGCTAAGGATTTACTGAAATGAAAGATATTGCAAAATCCCCAACCTCCATAGCTTTTTGGTTTAGCTAGTGACACCCATTTGTGTAAAGTCCTTCACTAGGGCTTCAAAGTTAAATGGTAAATTTGTAATCTATAGTACTTTTCTTTTCAGAAAGACTCATTATAAACAAGTTTATGTCGTAACATCTAATTTCTATTTTTGTTTTGCATTACAACAAATTTATCTAATTTATGTTGAAGTTCTAGCAATTAATCAGTTAAATATCAAATTCTAAAATTATACAGTCCAAAATAATCATAAACAGATTATTTAACATATTACACATTTTCAATAGATAGATACATATCATAACTTTCATTCTTAACAAAATTAACAAAATTAATACTGGTAAAATACCTCTTGAAGAAGAAGTTTGTCCCTTTCTTTCCTGTTGTTGCAAACTGCTTGAAAACTACCTGAAAACTGCTTGAAAACTGCCTGAAAACTTAATCTTTTCCTCCCAGCCAGCTAGGAACAAAGCCTCTTCGGCTCCCTAGCTCCAGGAACCCTTGCGGTTTCCTGGCCCTCCAAGCCCAAAATCCCCAGCAACCCCAGTGCCCCCTGTGATAGATCTCCAACAAGATCCTCAACAAAACCACAACAAGATCCTCAAACAGAACCAATAATACCATCCTCCAACAAGCTCCTCCCCAACCCCCCAAAACAGTGATACAATCCCCCTGAAAATAATGCTCCCCCCTTGCCTTATCCTCCCTTCCCATCATTCACTGCCTTCTTCCCTCATTTGATTCTAAACTACCCTCCCTCAATTAGGTGTCAACCACCTTATCCTATTTTCATTAATGGGTCATCTATCGATACGCTAAGCCTCAAAATGAAAATTAATAATTTATTAAACCAATATTCCTTAAATAAATATTTAATCATGGCTATTAATTGATTAATTAATTAAATTAATATACATTAAACAAATATTTAATCAGGACAATTAATTAATTAATTATTCAAACTAATATACATTAAACAATTATTTAAATCATGACAATTGATTAATTACTTAGGGTTGTTACAATCTGCACATATGTAAATGTGGAAAATCCTTGTTTCCTCTCCAAAGGAAGTTAAACATAATATTCCTGATCTTGTTTAAAACAAAGCACTGGATGATTGCCAACGACAACCAGTAAACATGCAGACTTTCAAGAGTCGATTTAACCAATATAAAACATCCCCCCAGTGATAACCATCTATTACACTAGAGATCTATTTTTTTCTCCATCTTGGACAGTAGCCAGTTCCAGTCTGTGCTTTTTTTAGGCCTCGTCGTCAAGTAGAAACCCAGATATCTAAACCTTGTGGATAGCAAATAAAATTTGTATGGTAGAATAGTCCTAAATGGGGCCAGTTCAACCTCCGATAAACCAACATGTAGTGCAATGGATTTTTGTACATTTACCCTTAACCCTGAAGCTTTGCAGAAAAAGTTGATTATACCATCAATTTCTAACCATTCATTTATTGAAGCATTTGTAATTATTAAGATGTCATCCACAAATAAGATGTGAATTATCTTAATCATCCTGGAGACTCTTATGCCTGTGATCTTCCCAGCCACCTTGTTGTCTTTTAATAGAAAACTAAGACCTTCTAAAACCAAAATAAAACGCAACGAGGATAAAGGACATCCTTGATGTAATCTACGACCGCTCCTGAAGAAATCTGTAGCTTCTTCGTTTACTAAGATAACAAAATAAGAAGAGGATACACAACTCATTACCGAGTTGGTGAAATGTACATCAAAACCTGATTGTAGTAAAATCATTCTCAAAATATCCCAATCAATACAATCATAAGCTTTTTGCAAGTCCAGTTTCAGAATTATAAATTTGTATTTCTTCTTCTTAATGCTATGAAGGCACTCATGAGCAGTGCCAATGGCCTCCTATATTTGTCGACCCTTTAAGAACCCGAGTTGTTCAACATAGAGGGATTTGGATAACATCGGCTTGATACGATTTGCAATTATTTTAGAAATTAATTTGTATACAAGATTACATACATAAATGGGCCTATAGTTGTTGAAAGTAGTCAACTTGTTTGAATTTGGGATGAGTGCTATAAAAGTAGAGTTTAGACCACCAACTACCTACCCTTTCAATCTAGATTCCTCTACCATTTCTAATAGATCGGCACACACTAGATCCTTTGTCATTTTCTTATAAATGATATAATAATATTTTTTCCCATTTTATAAGGGACATAATAGAGATACACCTAGCCAAATATTACTTGTATAAACTTTATAAAACTTACATAATTGAAATGTGTAAACTTTATAAAACTTTTAGAATTCGAATATTATACGTTGGTGAATAAATAGCGTTCGGGTTCGGGGTTAGTTTAATTATTGGTTGTTATTGTTGTTTGGTGTTTATTTAAGTTTGTGTTTTTTTTTTTTAAGTAAAAAAGGGGTGTTGCCTGCTATATTATATTAACAAAAAGATACAGAGAGATACAACGGTGCCGCAGCCGCCAAATGTGCCGCCATTTTACCAGAAACCAGCACAACTTGGGGCACGTGTGTTTCTTCTGGAAAAAAAAAAAACAAAAGATTGTTTCGCCATCTGTCCTGCCCGAAGGAAACCAGGAAAGATGGCCATGCATCGACTTGACTCTGAACAACAAGAGTTAAAGCAAAAAGGAGCCCCAACATGGCTGGAAGTAAAAGAGAAAACCAGACTAAAATTTACAAGATCAAATACCCGATGGCCTGTCTTCCTCGTCCTCCTGCCACACTGCTCTAGCCTGGATGACAAACGACTGGGCACACGTTGGGTATTTTCGATTTGCCGGGGCATTGGAGTAAGCGTCGAGAAGCATATCCAAACATTGCCCCATTAGGAGGGCTCTATGCTCTTGGTCTGCCATTTGTCCTCGTAGTTCAAACACTAGATCCAAGTGTGCCGCGTGGAGGAAGGGTGGCTGGGCACCAGAATGTACATGCACAGTTCGGTTGGGAGTTGGCGTCGGGCCCTCGTCCGGAGTTACCTTCATTTCCTTTGTGTCTGCCTCGCCTGGAATAACCACCTCTACGTCTGCGATGCCCTAACCCTTGTCCATGGCTACTATGTTTATATGGTGCACCATTACCGCGCAGGTCCCTTGCGAGACCACGTCCATGTAAGGCACTTCCTCGACATAACACGTTGGGAATTCCTCACAGAGCCTCCCCCTTGTGTTGTCTCTTGCCTGAGGTTCCAGGGCAGTCGGAGTGTCTTCCGTGTAGGGTACTTCCTCGACATAACAGGTTGGGAATTCCTCATCAGGCCTCCCCCTCATGCTACTTCTAGCTTGTGTTTCAGGTGCAGTTGGAGGATTTTCTTCTTGCGTAGTGCTTGTGGGTTGCCAATTAACCGATAGTGAGAGCTGTGCTGGTGGGGTTTGAGCGCGCTCCTCCGTCGCAGACTCAATTGCATAAGCATGTAGTGCGAGACGGGGTACCTTTGCTCTCTGACGAAGAATGGAGTTGGCTAGCGAGAGTGCTCTTTCCAGATGTTGTCTCCTCTAGCGTTGAGCAGCGTGGGTGTACCCAGCCGACCCCCGACGAGGTTTGCCTCGCTCTCTAGGCATCGTGAAGAAGGAGTGGGTATCAAACGCACCAGGGCTCAGAAAAGTCGGAAGGATGCAGAGAAAAACACACCAGAGCTCACAGTCAGCGGAAAATTGTAGAGCAAGAATGAGCCGAATGTGACCATGCCTCTTTGCTTTCACAATCTTGTGGGACAACTACACATGGCTTCGCAATAACTCTGCCATACTAAATGCTTGCAAGGCCGACCCTTTCCCGTGAGGGAGAAGTCGCTCACCTGGAGGTCGACTGTAATGGCTTGCTCCCATCGTTAATGTTGAATAGATGGGAAACAACCTGCCGCATTTAAACCGAGGCTAGGCGCTATACCAGGTGGTGGTGTTGTGCAACGTGTCACCCCATCCAGGGTATTTAAGTTTGTGTTAATGGATGTTTCGGTTTTTAATTTTTTTTGGGTGAGGTGTATTAATTTATGTTAATAAATTTATTAAAAATATTATTTATGAATATGAAAAATCATTTTCTAACTAAAATTTTCAAATACTCTAATATTATAATTATCTACTTTTATTTTAAATTTTAATTATATATTTAATATTTAAATATTATAATTATCTACTTTTATTTTAAATTTTAATTATATATTTAATATTTAGATGTGACATTTTTAATAAAATGAAGTGTTTAGTTTTAATAATTACTTGTGTATAATAATTAATTATTGTATATGTATTGGGTGTGTCAACATTTACACAACTTAAAATGGAGAAGACTTTTTTTTTTTTTTTTTTTTTTCCTTGTTACCTTCCATCCTTAGAGCAAAGTGATGTGGTAGGTAAATACTTCTCTCCAAAGCTTTAATACATCATTTTGAATATTCTCTTTCATATTTACTAAATAGAAAGATAAATATATAAAACATTTGTGATTATCTAACAAACTTCACAAAAAAATATATAAATTTGTTAATTGGAAAGTAAAGACTCTAAGCTTAACTCATGTGTTTAACCTCTAATTCAAATACCCTTCTTTTATGTTTTCCCCCCCCTCTCATCATTGTTGAGGAGCTCATCATTTGTTTAACAACTCTGACATATGAGGGAATTCAAGAACTTGGGTTTGACACCTCTTAAGTAAGGGGCATCCTCCTAGCTTTCTTTACCTTCTTATTCCACATCAACTCATTTTCTTCCCTCTTTACTTCCTTTTTTTTTTTCATCCTCTTCAATGCAATCTTTCTAAGGACTTGCCTTTGCACTTTTTTCTTGATCTTTCTCACTTAGATCCTTAAAGTGATTTGTTGGAGCACAAGATGAGGGTGGGGTAGGATTTTAGATGAGGGTGGGGTAGGATTTTAGACTTTGTGGGCATATTATTTCTCTGCGTTTCTTTGTATTGATAGCTTGCATTTATTGCTCAAGGGATAGAATTGAGAGTATTGACCTTTTCTTACAATTTTTGCCAAAATGACCATATTCACTTGAATGAGAGTTTCTCATAATCCAAAACCTAAAGATGACATTATCCATCTAGATTCCTTTGAATGACTTCCAATAATATTTTTTCAAGATCAACTCAGTGTATATATGTGCACAAGAGTATTGACCACGACTTTGGGACGACTTTTCCACAAACTATCTGATGATGTTGCCAACGACTTGGAAAGTCAGGTCGTCCCAAAATGTTAGCAGAAGATGTGGGAGGTGAACCTTGACTCATGGATGTCTTCCTCAAGATTAAAGTTGAGTGTTCAATGATTTAGATAAATCCCTTAAGACCCGAGAAAATAAAAACCAGTTTCGAAAATTATATCTTTATCAAATTCTTCAACTAAAACTTGAAAGATATGTAATCCCTTCCACGAAGGAAGAATTTTGATGACCCTTTTATCAATGAGAACCAATATTCTTTGAACCATAATTTTATGACTAGATAGCTAGGCCATTACCCTGTAAACTTCCCTTTCAAAACCTTTTAAGCAAAGAGAAAAACCTTATTCTAAGATAAGAGGGTACTGATTTTTATCTCCAAAATATCTGAAAATACAAGTTGTGTGGTTGAGATTGCTATCCATTGCTACTTCTCTTGTGAAGATGGGATTAAAATTTAACAAATCCATAATAAATTGTTAAACCAAAAATAACACACCAATGAGAATTGAAACCCTAACCACAAACAACATAGTGGAATCTCCTCATTCTTATCAAATTTCCTCAAAATGGTCATTCACCCCTATCTTTTTCCAATAATTAATCACAATCGTGGAATCTCCTCTTTCTTATAAAATTTCCTTAAAAGCATCATTCACTTATATCTTTTTCCAATAATTAATTACAATGTTAATGTATAAACAATAATAAAAAGCAAAGTTGGCTAAACGTTCTACCTTTTGGATGTTTTTGGTAGGAATTGACCGGAATTCGACAATGTAGATTTGGACAAAATCTCTATTTTCTGTTGTTTAAATTGCATTTCTGAATGCATAAATAGATTCAACGAGTTGAAAAACCCGAACACTCAAAATATACAAACTTAACCACTCCCCCCAAAAGTAGAACATTTAGATTACTACATAATAAAATTGATTTAAAAAAAAAATGAATAAACAATAATAAAAATAATCTTTAAAGAGAAAATAACATCCATATCATTTTTCAATAATTAATCACAATATTAATTTATAAATAATAATAAAATTAATTTTTTTATAAGAATTAAACCATAATAAAATTAATCTTTAAAGAGAAAATAATCCTTCTACGCCTTTAGCATGACTAATAACAATTATTTATCATTAAATTTAATTTAAAATAAATAAAACTTACACATCAAATGGGACCCATCTAGAAAGTGGTTGTCCTTGTCAATACCCTGAATTTTCTACAACTTCTCCAAAGGTGATCGTAAAGATTCCCCAAGTCACGATGACATGACTTAATAAAAAAGTAATGTTATTTATTTATTATTTAGGAGAGGATTGTGAAGATTTCCTAAATTACAGTCAAATGATTTAATGACTAAGACAATGTATTATAATTAAAAAGTTAAAAAAAATATTTAATTTATTATTTATTGGTTGAATGGTAAGTTTTGGGTACTTAACAATTATTTATATAAGTTAAATAATAATAATAATAATCTATTTTTAAAGTCACCATCAAATTAGATATTAAATTGATGTATGAGATTTTTTTGTTTGTGGTACAAGGTAACTTTTCTAGACTCTATTTGATTAGTAAAGTTTACTAAAATATACATACTCTATCCCTTTAAATTTAAGATATAAACTTTAAAATTCTTAAATAAAATATTTTAATTAAAACCATTTATAAACTGCTGCGAACTAGTAATAATTTAAATAAATACATATATTTTATCTAAAAATAACCCGTGAATCTTAATATATGGTGTTTTCAAATATACGTGGACCTAAAGACTATAACTTCTGACTATAACTTCTGGATAAACTCTATTAGTTACGGTTGAATTATAACTTTGGCAATTCTTAAATAATATTATAAATGAAATCATTCATAAGTTGCCCACTATACTAACATATCGTGTTATTGGAAATGTAGAGTTAGGGTTAGGGTTAGCGTTAGGATTAGGTGAGAGGCCGACTCTGTGTGTACTTTATATGTGTGAGATTTGCAGAGATGAGAGGAGGGGATCGTGTATCGAAGGAAGGAGGGGCAGATATTTTTTGGTTGGTTTTGAGAAGGGATTGGTTATGTGGATGGAAGTCTTGAGGATTGGGAGGATAGGAGAAGGCTGTTTGCTTAATTCTCAGTTGAAACCTGATTAGTCTTCCCTATTCCTCCCATTCCTATTGCCTCCATCACACATCCCTTCACAATGTAACACAGTACAATTGAAGAAATGAATATGGAGAAATGATCATCCTGTTTTGCGGGTATTAAAGGGATGTCCTGTAGTTTTAAGGCCATATGGTCTCTGTGGCTTGGAAAGACCCACGCAGTAAATTACGATCTGATATACTGTAACAGTTTTCCCAACTTCACCGAAACCCATGGCCTTCTTCACTACACATTCCTATTTTGCCCGCTCTGTTAACTCTGGCGCCGTTACTCTCCAGATCTGCTCACATGGCACAGGTTTGTTGTTGGTTAGATTTTTGTCTATTTTGAACTAGCTTTTTCTTCTGATTTCTTGTCTAGACAGTTAATTATGGCTTCTCTTGATCAGGGCCGTGGCTGTCTGTTGCAGCCACGCCGATAGCTGAGCTTTCTTTACAGGCTTTTAAGGTTAATTATAAGCCTGTCCTGTTTTATTTCATGGATTTATGTATTTTTGCATGAGCTTTCTTTACAGGCTTATAAGGTTAGTTATAAGCCTGTCCCGGTTTATTTCATGGATTTATCTATTTTTGCAGGGGACATAGATCTTATTATTCCTGTGACCAAGATCTGGATGTGGGTGTATGTATGGCTTGGATGTTAGAACAAGCATTAGTTCTGTGTTTTCTTTCTCAAAGTACCATGTAATTACTGGAGAGAAATCAATTGATAGATTGTATGAATAGGTTGGAAGTAGGAATGACTGTTTAGAGAGGATTATAGAGTATCTCCATATATGTTGTAAGAACCTTTATGCTAAGGTCTCAACATATCATATTAAGCTGTTGACATTACTAATAGCAGATATCAAGTTCAGCCAGACGAGAATGTCTCTGGCGATTTCGATTTCATTTTTAATGGTTGCTCTTTTGTGTGTAAGCAATGGCCTCTTTTCAAGTGAAAATGCTTTGGTTGCAAACAAATATTCAAGCCACATATGGGAAATCTACATATTTTATATCAAGTGTATTTGGTTTCAAAATTATGTATAAGCTTTGATGGGTCCTCAAGGGTAAGCTAAATTGATTTCATTTTGTCTGAAGACAAGTCATGTTGTGTAAGCAGCTTGGTGACAAAAAAAAGACATTCAATCCTTAATATTGTGCATAGATTTCGATTTCATTTTTCAATGGTTGTATGGTTGTTCTTTTGTGTGTAAGCAATGGCCTCTTTTCAAGTGAAAATACTTTGGTTGCAAACAAATATTCAAGCCACATATGGGAAATCTACATATTTTATATCAAGTGTATCTGGTTTCAAAATTATGTATAAAGCTTTGATGGGTACCTCAAGGGTAAGCTAAATTGATTTCATTTTGTCTGAAGACAAGTCATGTTGTGTAAGCAGCTTGGTGACAAAAAAAGACATTCAATCCTTAATATTGTGCATAGATTTCGATTTCATTTTTCAATGGTTGTATGGTTGCTCTTTTGTGTGTAAGCAATGGCCTCTTTTCAAGTGAAAATACTTTGGTTGCAAACAAATATTCAAGCCACATATGGGAAATCTACATATTTTATATTAAGTGTATCTGGTTTCAAAATTATGTATAAAGCTTTGAAGGGTACCTCAAGGGTAAGCCAAATTGATCTCATTTTGTCTGTCAAGACAAGTCATGTTGTGTAAGCAGCTTGGTGACAAAAAAGACATTCAATCCTTAATATTGTGCATAGATTTCGATTTCATTTTTCAATGGTTGTACGGTTGCTCTTTTGTGTGTAAGCAATGGCCTCTTTTCAAGTGAAAATACTTTGGTTGCAAGCAAATATTCAAGCCACCTATGGGAATTCTACATATTTTATATTAAGTATATCTGGTTTCAAAATTAGGTATAAAGCTTTGAAGGGTACCTCAAGGGTAAGCCAAATTGATCTCATTTTGTCTGAAGACAAGTCATGTTGTGTAAGCAGTTTGGTGACAAAAAAAGACATTCAATCCTTAATATTGTGCATAGATTTCGATTTCATTTTTCAATGGTTGTATGGTTGCTCTTTTGTGTGTAAGCAATGGCCTCTTTTCAAGTGAAAATACTTTGGTTGCAAGCAAATATTCAAGCCACCTATGGGAAATCTACATATTTTATATTAAGTATATCTGGTTTCAAAATTATGTATAAAGCTTTGAAGGGTACCTCAAGGGTAAGCTAAATTGATCTCATTTTGTCTGAAGACAAGTCATGTTGTGTAAGCAGCTTGGTGACAAAAAAAAAGACCTACAATCCTTAATATTGTGCATAGATTGGTATCTAAATCTATTTATAATTCATTAAAAGGCAGCAGAATCACAAAGTGTAATGTGTAGCAGAGGTATGAAGGAGGGGCCAGTGTTATCCTATATACCATAATTCATAAAAGGGCAAAACATCATAAAAGCGCTAAACACCATGATATATAAATTTCGTCTTGCAGTCTTGCAATTATATAATATTTTCAAAGGCAGAGCATTAGAGTATTTTTGTATTGAGTTTATTATTATAAAAGAATTATTTTTGTTATCACTTGCATAATTTGTAACAAAATGTCATCTTGTTTCAAAATGCCTATCGAAGGTCCCCAATTATTTGCCCTCATAGCAGTGAAAACAAACAGAAATTAAAGTTGGGCCATGTAAATTTGATTATAACTCTTATAACTTGTTAACTCATCAAGATCACTGGAATTGAGGTGTCTAGGACGATCAATATTCTTCATCTCCTCTTTCTTGTTGATGTTCTCATCATGACAAATGACTCGCTTTAGGAATGGAAAGAGATAAAAGAGATTTTAAAAATCTTTTGTAGCTCCACGAGCTTGTCGATCAATTGGGAAAAATTGACCTTCCACTTCGCAAACCTGCAACATCAAACTTTGAATCAGCTTAAAGGTATCTTTCCTCACACCTTTAGTCATCTTTCTTCTGGTCTTAAGTACCTAGCTTAAAGGTATCTTTCCTCACACCTTTAGTCATCTTTCTTCTGGTCTTAAGTACCTGGGTTACTTCTTAAAAGCATACTCCTATAAGCTGGCAGACTGGAACTGGCTTATTGCTATAAAGTTGAAAAAAACTCTGGTCACTGGTGCACGAGATGGCTCTCGCTTGGAGGTCGGTTTACACTCATCAACGCTGTCCTGGAAGGACAACCAGTGTATTGGATGGCTCTTGTAGCCATCCTTGCTATGGTTCTCACAAAACTCCACCAATTGACATTCAATTTCCTCTGGTCGGGTTGCTCAGACCACTCCCGACAACACCTTTGCAATTGGGAAGCTTTGGCATAACCCAAACAAAAGGGCGGATGGAGGATTCAAAATTTATTTCTTTTTAGTCAAGCACTTGTGGCCAACTCCCTCTAGTGTGTGTTGACTACTCCTAGCATTTGACATTCTATTATCAAGGACAAGTACCTCTCACAACACACAATCACTAGCTGGCTTCTATCTGATACGGTTACCACTAGGGCAACTTCAATCTTTTGGAGAAACTTAAACAAATCCAAACAATGGATAACTCGTTGGCTATGTTGGTAGCCAGGAACCGGGCAATTCTATTACTCTTGGGCGCGACCGCATTCTTGGTATGGGCGATACCACCACTCTCTCCCCACAGCGGATAGTGCAACTTCACTCAAAAAACGTTTGGTACCTTTTCCAAGCCAGAGATTGATCCAGTCTGAATTACTCTCCTGACAGGTGGCTGACCAACAACGCATTTGACAGGTGGCTGACCAACAACGCATTGGACCTCAACGCAGAGCATGCTACACATTGGAACACCCTTTGCTCGAATTTAGCTCAATCGGGTATAAATTTAAATGACTCCGATGATTAGCTTCAGTGGTTGGGGGGGGATCACTTCGGAAAACTTACAGTTTGGAATGTAAATACAACCATTTCAAATGCGCTCTGGCACATTAATATCATAGGCTGGAAAAAACACCTTTGGACCTGGCACCTACCTACCAAGATAAAATTATTCACTTGGCTCATGATCGCTTACAAATTGAATACTTGGGATATCCTTCAAAGGAAGGGTTGGACCGGGCCAAATATTTGCCACCTCTACCACATTGATGCAGAAACTGCGGACCACCTATTCATCAAGTGCCCCTTCACTAGACAAGTTTGGGCCAAAATTGCACCCGTGCTAAATTTTAAAACTACTTGGGACGGGCCTACTCTTGCGGATTGTTTTGAATATTGGACCCACAGGGAACACAAACTAAAGCAGTTGCCATCCCTGGTTTGTTGGTCTATTTGGCTGGACAAAAACTTTAAAATTTTTGAAAATGGGACTCCATCTATTAGCTCTGCAGCTTACAAAACGCTTGGTTTACTTAAAAACTGGATTGATATCCACTCTAGAAAGCCAAGTTTGTAGATTACAAAGAGGATACTTGATCTAGTGGGCACTCCAACAGGCTGGTTCGATGAAGCAGTGCTATCAAATGACACTAAGAGCGGCGCTGGAGGATTGATAAAAATCACAAAAAATTCATCCTATAGATGGACCTTTAATTGTGGTTTGGGCACCAATACCAGGGCATAATTATTGGACGCTTGGGCCACGCTCGACTTGGCCTCTTCATATTGAAGCTCTTCAAATACTTGGGGATTCCAGAATAATTATTGAGTGGTTGAACAACAAGGGCGAACTACAAGCCATCTCCCTTCTGGCATGGAAGGACAGAATCAGACATCTTCTACCCACTTTCAAAAATCTCGGCTTAAAACATATCTATCATGAACACAACAAATCAACAGATCAACTATCCAAGATAGCTCTTCAGGAAAAAGTGGGCATTGTTATCGCTCAGTGTGTATTTCAGGTTGCAAGGCTAAAGGATAAGGGTCAAACTGGCGTAACAGGGACCTACCCCACCCAATGTCAGTCAAACTGGCGTAACAGGGACCTACCCCACCCAATGTCACCACAATGGGGAGGTCCTTTCTATTTAGGGTGGCTAAGCCCAAGGGAGATGTCCCTGGCAATCTGGGGTTTGAAAGGAAAAGGCTCAAGGGATTAAGGTTAGTTTCCCCTAAATAGAAAGGACCTCCCCATTGTGGTGACATTGGGTGGGGTAGGTCCCTGTTACACCAGTTTGACCCTTATCCTTTGGCCTTGTAACCTAAAATACAAACTGAGCGATAACATGCATTATAACTTACAACCTCTGATTAGATGGCCATGAGGGCCCTCCCCACTTCCTAACTCTTTTTCAAGAACCGCTCCTTTTCATCTTAGCGGTATTTTAGGATCTAAGTTTTGAAGACCACTCCTAGACGATGTATCATCACTGAAGATTACTACTGTCCGCTAGTTTCCTGGGGTTTTATCCCTCTCATATTCCTGTGTCTTTTTCAGACTCTTAGCAGTCCTCTTGCTCTTATTATGAACTTTCCCCCTTTGCTGGCCGAGAGACCACTAAAAGCGAAAGCTTCATTTGACAGTTATCATTTCCGCTGAGCTTTGTAATTTCTCTGTTTTGAGAACACATTATATAACCAATATAATCGAGAAATTTTCCCGTTGGGAAAAAAAAAAACTCATCATAATTTGTTAATTCATTATAATCAATAAAAACAAACAGAAATTAAAGTTATCCCATGTAAATTTCATTATAAACTCTTATAACTTGTTAATTCATTACCCCTAATAAAATTTAGGAAACCTTCTCTACACTTAAAACCAATTATTTTGTATTTTTTTCTTAAAGCCCAATAAACTAAATTGGATCTCCATAATTGAAATTGACCTCCATAGTCAATTTGTATATGATCTCGGTCATCAATTTCATGTTGTTTGAGGCAAAGTTAATGTTTAATAATTGTTTTTCCACAAAATTTGCTCACTTTGCTGTAGTGAGGATAAATGCGGATGGTATTAAACTTCATACTGCTGAAGCTGGCTTTGCTGGATGATCCTCTGCTAGCGGATTGCAATTTTCTTCCATATTTGGCTAGGGGATTGCAATCTTCTTTCATATTTGTCTAGGAAAGTGCTTCAGAGGTTCTGCAAGGCTGGAAAGATCTGCTGATAACACGAGGCAGACGTTTGACACATGAGGCTTGCTGTTGTGCCAGGGAATCAAAGATTTTAGCATAGTAAAACAAGCAAAAACTTTATCATGGTAAATTTCTCCAAAACCCTAAATTAGCTGTCCCAACTCCCTGGGAAGATTCCCAAAGACATTGACCCTTTGGAGGTTAGTTAACGCTGCTAATATCTTAATTTGATGCACTCTTATGTCTGGTTATGATATTAACCTCTCTGCTGTTGTGCCAGGGAACCAAAGACTTTATTATGGTAAAACGCTCCTACACCTTAGATTAGCTGTCCAAAGTCCCTAGGAAGATTCTCAAAGACATTGGCCATTTGGAGGTTTATTAATGCTCTGCTAATATCCTCATCCGATGCATTTTGTTTTCTTATGTTTGATTATGAATATGAAGCTCATTGTTGCTGTGCCAGGGCAGTAAAACTTTTATCTTGGTAAAACGTTCAAACACCTAGATTCGCTGCTGTCCTAACTTCCTAGGAAGATTATCCAAGATATTAACCCTTCGGAGGTTAATTAATGCTCTGATAATATCCTCATTTTGATGAATTTTGTTATCTTATATCTTGTTACAAATATAAAGCTCTTCCAGGTTCTCATTGGTGATCCAGTGCTTTTCCTGAGGGAGTTAAAAGGGCATTTTCATGTTGCCACTGAACCCTTCGGAGGTTAATTAATGCTCTGATAATATCCTCATTTTGATGAATTTTGTTATCTTATATATTGTTATGAGGAATTAAAAGGACATTTTCATGTTGCCACTGAACCTTGTTTGGAAGCTTGACCCATTCTTCAGTTTGGGTTTATTCGGTCTTGGACGGTGACACCGGTTGGCGGAACAGTTTTTGCAATACATGGTTAGGAGAAGGCTACACATGGTTGCTATACATCGCTAGGAGAAGGCTACATTTTTCTGGTTAGGAGAAGGCTACATATGGTTGCTATACATCGCTAGAAGAAGGCTACATTTTTCTGATACAGAATCCATAGTATTATGTTGGTCCTTGCAGTAGGATGTGTCCAACTGAATTGACTGGATTTGATTGAGTAAGGAATGCAACTTGATCTACTATGTAGGTTCTCTATGGGTTCTGGATTGGTGCCTTTGTTGTTTTCTGCATTGGATTTGTGAGTTAATCATTATATCTATTTTGTCTCTCTGAGATAATGAAAAGCATTCTCTTGATATCTAGTGACGACCTTTTCAACTGAAGTTGCAATTTCTGGAGCAATACTCTGCTCAGGATCAGGCTGTTGGTTGCTTGCACGAGAAAAGAAAGAAAGGAGATGTGTTGGGCACTGTTATATTAACCATTTCATTTTCCACTTTCTCTAATGTTTTCACTTCCGTCATCAACTTTCTAACCTCCTTGGAGTGCTCTGTCATAAGCCTTAGCTAGGTCCCGTTTCAATTTCCACCAGGAATTATTTTTATAACCTTGGTTGAAGATGGGGGTCATGTTATAGATTTCATCTTAATGTGTTGAAGATTGGTTGAAAAAACACCGTCTTCCATTTCATTGGAACGATGCTCTATAAATATGTCTCCTAGTTTTAAGGAGAGGTTCAACCTCTCGGGATTCCTACATTTTATTGTCAAGATTCATGTAACTCTGTGGCATTGGGGTTAATTGGAACGATTTTCTATAAATATATCTCCTAGTTTTTCTGGAGAGATTCAAACTTATCAGGATTCCTCCTAGTTTTTCTGGAGAGATTCAATCTTATCAGGATTCCTCCATTTTGTTGTCAAGATTATTGGCACTCTGGCATTGGAGTTTTACCTTTGTGCTTCATATTAGGCAAGCAATATGCACACAGCAGCAGTGTCCTAAAGACTGCTGTTAGCCGTATTGGGATGCTATGCAGGTTGCATGCTCATGAAAGCTGTTTAATGCCAGCCTTATCCATCCATCTTTCAATTCAATGGTTTGTCTACATCACATATAACAGTCAAGACTAGACGGAGACAGAGATGGCGGTGATGTATAGTAGGCGAAACGTTCTACGAAATGGTGAGAAATTATAATATTAGTAGATTTAAGTGATTATTTCTGTATAACCTGAATCTCCCAGGGTTTTTTCAACCTGCTGAATTATTTCTGTATAACCTGAACCTCCCAAGGTTTTTTCAACTTACTGAATTCATTTCTACATTCAAAAATGGATTCTGAACAACAAAAAAACAGTAATTCGTGTAAATTTATATAGCCAGATTCCAAAAAAAAAAACCATTTCATAAAACAACTAAACCACCCTGATATATATATATATATATAAAATAATCTTAATATATATAATATATATATTGGTATATATACTAGTGTATAAACTAATATATATCAGCATACACTAGTGTATATATTAATATACACTTACATATATGTGGGGCAAACAAACAAACGGACGGTTGAGTAGAGAGATGGATGAATGGGATGGTATTGACCATGAATATCTTTCATGGACATGCAACCTGCATAGCATCCCCATAACTCTGACAGCAGTTTTTAAGAGACTGCTGCATAGTACATATATTGCTTGCCACACAACTATGGGTGCATGGGGAGTTGGAGTTTAAAAGTAGGTTGCTAACCCCTAGTGTCTAGGATAAGTGGATATATTTTTGGGCTCATAGAAAAGTATAATTCGACTATGGGGTGGGTTTATGTTTCTGTACACTTGAGGATCTTCTTGTTCTCTCCTGCCGGGGATTGCACAGAGTATAAAGGTGCTGGTAAACCACACGGTCGTTGCAGTGGCAGCTCTATATAGGATACGAACAAGGAAAAACTCGAGGTGATCTGAAATGCGCGCTCTGCATATATTTACGGAGCATTCATCCCTGGTGCTATAAACCTATCGGGGTGTTGGGAATGTTGTACTTGGCAAACAGAGTACCTTAGATTTTAAAGGGTAGTTTACCTGTGGTTTGGGATAAAGATTCATTGCCCCTATTATGGGCAAAACCACTGATAGTTGGGGGACTTAAGGCTAACTTAAGGCTATGAATTAGATGTTGCATTTGGCTACCAAACTTTCATGTGTATTTGAAGAAAATTTACTAACAGTACCCTTGATTTCGAGCCCTCTCCCCACTTTCCACATCAAATACTCTAGTGCTAAGAAAATTAAAAAAACACTAACTCCAACAGTTCCAAAGTGTAAGGTAGCTAGAGAGGTAGTGGGGTTCCAAGATGGCCCATAGTGATAATAGTGGAGACCATTCAATGTAAGGTGGACTAGGTCCACTATATTATTAAATAAGGCCCACTATGGTAGTTAGATATAATAAATGAGTAGTTAGATATAATAAATGTAAGTAGAACCAAGAAGGTTCTACTTACATTTATTATATCTAACTACTCATTTATTATATCTAACTACCATAGTGGGCCTTATTTAATAATATAGTGGACCTAGTCCACCTTACATTGAATGGCCTCCACTATTATCACTATGGGCCATCTGCCCCCCCCAACTACCTAACAAGAATATACGATAAAACAATATGTCCCATGTGATTATGTCTCATCACCTAGCTCCTAAACCCCATCCTATATTCTTCCCTATTCTCGCCATACACTATCCCTTACTTTTGTTTCTAAATTGACTATGCATAAACACCCATTGTTGTTGAAACACTCAACATGTGTGCTTGTAACACTATCGAATTTAAAGGCATATTGTATCATATGTTTTTAGCCTTGGCGATGTTTTTTCAACTTCCATCACCAATTTTGAACACTAAAAAAACACAAAGTGACTTTGACTATATGCATCATAGTGAAAAAAGAGATATACTTCGAAGTGAAAGGATATCGAGTTCATACAAATGACACTAGGATATACAACAATATAAAATTTCTTTCATAACAAATGGAGTAGATTTATCATCAATGTAATTTTGAAAATTTCTTTCTTACATCCTCAAAGAAATTTGCAATGTTTACATGCTCTAAATTTTGTTGCTGGAGTGGTGCAAGATAAAATTCTTATGAAAATTAGAAGAAATCCTACTTTTCCATGTAGCCTTAAACGATGGATATTTTTTCTGAGGGAAACAATCCTTATATTTTCTATCTGAGGGCCCTTTGTAGTTCAAGAAACTTGGGTAATTAAACCTATGTTGTTTTCCTTGTCTCTTGCCTTTCTTCTCTGTGTTACGAGGAAAATCTCTCTATGGCTAGGGGAAAACCACAACAGACAGAACGACATCCAAAAATTAACTATAATCTCAAGTATATTGTATAAAGGAAATGCTAACAAGAGAATGCTAGAAGCCCACCTCGTCCGGATGTCCAAAGAAGACCACCGTTGAGCAAGCAACCCAAATATTTATTCCTGCAACTTGTTCTCAACAACCAAGATACGCGAGCATGTGGTAATGATATAAATTATTAGCATATAAATCAACATAATCCATTAACATATATAACGAATATGCCCATGGAAAGCAATACAAATATTTGCAAGATATAAATTGGACGAGAAAATAGTATTTCTATTAATGTAATCAACAGAAGTACATAGGTGACAAACTTCTATAATGACACATATCGAAACCGAGAAACCAAGTCCCTCTAGCTGGGCCTCCACCCCTTCAATCCTCCACAAAGTCAAGCTCACATGTAGGAGTCAATGAGGTTCTCCATCATAGGATAGGAAGAGCTTGGGGTTTGAACACAAGAAGTTCAGACTTTCAAGGACAAAGGGATGCAGACTCAATTGAGGTGAAATTTCTCCAAAGTATATTTACTCTCTATGATGTATTGAATGTCCTTAAGGCTTGGATATAGCTTAATTTATATCCTCCAAATGGAATTGAAGGGTTGATTCAGAGAATTTCCAGTATATGGAAGGTCAAAGATCACAGATCTCATGACATGGCATGGAAACCTGACACAATTTTAATTTTTTGTGCAACAAACCCGATGTGTGCGGGTTGTAATGCAGCAACCAGCGTACATACACGAGCTGTATAACTGGAAGGTCGCGTACACGTACAAAATTGAGTATTTTAAGCTATGGAGTGAGGGGAAATTAGGTCTGTAGAGGGAAATTGAAGGACATCAGAGCAAGATGCATGGAATGTGGAAATTTTTTCTATAACAAATGCCCCCTATTGTGTGAGGTCAGAGGAGTATCTGCGATGGTCGAAATACATTATAATTCCTGGAAATGGAGTAATGAAGACTCAGTTGGAAGTACTAGTTACTCATGAGAATATTACAATTCATAATGACTTTGTACACATGGCTTCCAACCTGAATTACACTGCACATCCATGTGGATATGTATCAAATAGTTGTTCATGGCCATGAATAAGCAATACAAAGTGGACATATGCCATAGGTTGTCATAGTCACGAACAAGAAACAGTGGATTCCAGTCTCAAAATCAATCGAAGATATCTGTATACAATGGAGTACAATATGATATTCCATGATCACTGAAGTCATATAGGTATTGGTCCGATGAAAGACAACAACAAATATGGGATGCCGCCACTATAAACTGGAGGTCTTCTACACTATCCGACAAAGGTGCAAGTTTGCATTACATGAATAGAGGAGTTGAAGTCGAACACAATGAGACTTCGTTTGATTACTGGTCATTAAGGTATACCGTTAACAAACGCGAGACAACCCACCGATAATGAAAGTAGGTGTCAAGGCACCGAGTACATTCAACAAGTGTGAATAAGGGTGTTGAGGTCGAACACTTGAAGAATCCATCGATCAGGAGACTTTGATGTATTCCCAACTATCTATGGCGGGAGAACCTGCCATTGATGATTGTAAGCCTCTAGGTACTCATAGGACTCTAGATATCAATTCCATAATAGATGGGTTGAATTCGATGGAAGGAGACCCACTGAAAGGAGAGTATTAAGGAATCTCTCATCATCCAGCGCGAGGTATAAAGAAATAGCTTGATAATTAGGAGGAGCTGGGGCAAATAGGATGTTCATGAAGCAACGACCATGTGCGTCTCTCGCATGCACCAGTGGCAAGTAACACATGAAAGAGACCCTCTGAATATCATCCAATAAGGAAAACTGTAGAGGAGGATATAATACTTGCAGAGGATCCTTAATCTATAATACATAGACAAGCATCCATTATCTGGAAGAGTGAAAAATAAGGAAGGTGAGGCTCTACAAGATCATTCCAATCAAAGGAAACCATCATAGGAATTGGAGGGAGCATACTCGGAGAGAGTGGAATGCTCCCTTGTTCAGAAGGTACAAAACTAGAAATGCTAAGGACATGGTTGAACGACGCATCACCCTCCAAAAGAAGAGTGGGATTGACCGAAGATTGCATCGACAATGTCACTTCCTTAGACTTGTCACTCTCCAAGAGTAGAGTGGGATCGACCGAAGATTTCATTAGCATAACCACTTCTTCAACCGTTGGTTGAATAGGATGCAAGACAACAAGGTCAAGAGATGCATCACTCCCCCAAACATCAGTGGTGTCAACTAAAGATTTCATCGGCACGACCGCTGGTTGAACAGGATGCGAGACAACATGGTCAAGAGACGCATCACCCCCCAAAAGAAGAGTGGTTTCGACCAAAGATTGCATCGGCACCACTATTGTATCAGCCAAAGAAGGATTAGAACATTGGAAAACCAAAGACGACTCAGAACCCGAAGGGACACTAGATAATGACCTTGCTTCTCGTACCACCACAATAGCAGGGAACAAACTAGTTAGGTGATCTCCTTTGCAAAGTCTACAAAGGAACTTGGGCTTACGTCCTATACGTCTAGGCTTCTCAATCGTATAAATTCCCTCAACATGACTTGTAGTGGCCAGTGACATGCTGACAGCATGACTTGTAGAGGCTAGTAGCACATCTCCAACATGACTTGCAGAGGTTGGTGATGTTTGTCCAATGTGACTAGCAGTGACTAGAGTTGTGCCCCTAGAGTGACTTGTAGTGACTGGTTGCTTGCCCCCGACATGACTTGCAGAGGTTGGTGACAGGTCTCCAACATGAATAGCATAGGTTGGTTTCAGGTCTCCAACATGACTTACAGAGGTTGGTGACTTAATTCCAGTATGACTTGTAGTGATTGGACTTGTGCTTCTAGCATGACTTGTAGTGGTTGGTTGCGACATCAGAGACCATGGTCCCGGGAAAGACTGGTATTGAGAGATTTCGGGCCAAGAAGGGTTATGGTATACACTACAACCCTACCTGGTAGGATAGTATCCTCCTCCCAACTGACTCATAAAAGGTTGTAAGGAAATCATCACCGAGGAATCCACTTACGAGGAGAAAGCTGTTGATATTATGGTAGCTTCAGGAGGTATGAACCTCTATTGTGACCTATGACGAGATTAGAATATTCTGGAAGGAAGCAAAGAAGTAAAGGAAACCCTAGACGAGATGTCGGTTGCAGAAATATAATTAATGTAAATTAATTAGTATCCAGAAAGAGAAGTCGGCCCCAGTAAGTCTGCCAGACCAATATAAATACAGGGCGCCAATTTTCATTATTCACACTTCTCAGAATTGTAGAGAGCAGTTTCTGCGCACTGCAGTTGGCAGTTTTGTTCGCAAGTTTCTGGTGAAGGTGTTGCGCCAGTTTCTGGGTGGGACTATTTGATCAACTTGGTTTCTATTCTTGCTTGGTACAGTAGCCTTGCTTGGCTATTGATTGCTACCAGTATTCTTTTCTGTCAAGGTCAAGGTGCTCAGAGGGTGGCTTCGGCCTATGGTTGGGTGACAAGGGTATTGTCAATGGTAAAACGAGCACAATATTTCATATTCTAATAGGTTATGGGCCCACACCTCCTTCATTCAGTCTAAATGCTGGAAGGACGCATAGTCGCTAGGGTAGTGAGCTCGTTAAGGAATTGCCGCTAGGGTTACTAGCAGGAGAAGCTTCCAAAGACACTGCCGCTAGGGTTACTAGCAGAAGCAGTTTCAGAAACCCTAACCTCAGATCCAACACCTTGTAATGGAGCATCTCACTCAAAAATAAGATATTCAAATGCGCCCTAACTCAACGCACCTTTTGGCTCTCTCAGAAGACAGAAATGACGAAGTTGAAGTTTTGGATCAAGGCATGACCAGTTACCAGGCAACCAAAGACATGTGTGAAATAATCAGTCTTTTACACTACTCAACACTTACCAGAACGATTGAAGATGACATGTGGATAATCGATAGCGGAGCTTCTTGGCACATGACGGGAGATCAAGCCAGACTCTCAAATCTAAATGAGAAGAAGACCTCGTACAAAGTAGAGCTTGGAGACAAAACCACTTACCCCGTGGAAGGATTTAGACAAGCCACCATCAAAATGAAAACAGGTAATTATGTTCACTTAAGCAATGTTTTATATGTACCTGGTTTAGAAAATAATCTTGTATCAATATCTTGCCTAGAAGACAAGGGAAACATAATAGCTTTCATGGATGGAAAAGTGTTATCATGGCATAAAGACTCCAGCATAGAGAATGCTAGGGTTATCGGAAGTCGTGAAGGAAATTTGTACAGACTACTAGAACAAAATGAAGAAGCTCTTGTACATGACGAAGTCAACCCTAATGAACTTTGGCACATAAGGTACACTCATATTAATTATCAAGCATTACCCTTTCTCAAAACAATGGTTGAAGGAATACCAGAGTTGCAGTCTACACATGAAGGAATCTGCAAAGGATGTGCCCTTGGGAAGAATATCAAGAAACCATTCCCAAGCAGCAATAACATATCTAAGGAGATTCTAGATCTAATACACTCAAATGTTTGCGGTCCAATGCCAGTAAAATCTCTAGGAGGATCTTCTTACTACGTAATCTTCATAGATGACTATTCAAGAAAGACTTGGCTATACCTACTGAAGACAAACGACGAAGTATTCAACAAGTTTCAAGAATTCAAAGCAGAGATAGAAAACCTCATGAACAAGAAGATCAAGACATTAAGAACAGATAATGGAGGAGAATACACCTTGAAGGAATTTGTTGCATTCTGCAAATCGGCAGGGATTAAGAGGGAGCTGACTGTTCCTCATAATCCTCAACAAAATGGTGTAGCAGAAAGAAAGAACATATCTATTGAAGAAACCATAAAAGCCTTACTGAATGATCAAGGTCTGTCCATGTTCTTATGGGGAGAAGCAACAATGACAACAATATATGTGTAGAACAGAAGTCCTCATCATATATTGAAGAACATGACACCAGAAGAAGCTTTCTCAGGTAAGAAACCTAATGTGG
>ML790355.1:1160272-1176013 GCA_009831015.1 Picea engelmannii | reverse complement strand
CTAGAACCTTCAGGAAAGAAAGGGATATTCGTGGGATATAGTGATTCATCCAAGGCTTACAGAATATATATTCCAGAACAACACAAGATCGAGGTCAACAGAGACGTAACATTCAATGAAAGGATGGCCTTCAGGAAATCCATCGAAGAAAATATGGAAGAAGAAGAGATTGAAGAACTTAATGAAGAAAGCACAAAAAACGTAAATGATGAAAATGAACTACCTGATCATCCTATGGAGCCATGTGAAAACATTGATTCAAATATCATACCTAAGACTAAGAAAAGACCAGCTTGGCTTGAAGCTACCTTACAAGACGCAAAAAGACTCAAGGTTTCAGAAGGAACATTCAGAAAGAGTAAAAGACCTAAAACATTATCAAGTTATGCAACATACATGACAAAGCTTCTAGATGAAGAACCTACCACATTTGAAGAAGAAATTCAAAAGGAACAATGGAAAGAAGTTATGACGGAAGAGCATCAATCCATTATGAAAAATGAGGTATGGGAAATCGTACCAAGACCTAAAGAAAAATCGGTGGTAACTTCAAAATGGGTGTACAAGATCAAACATGCAGCAAATGGAAGCGTGGATAAATACAAAGAAAGATTCGTAGCTAGAGGGTTCTCCTAGAAGGAGGGAGAAGATTATGACGAAACGTTTTCTCCGGTGGCTAGATATACTTCCATCAGAGCTATCATATCTCTTGTTGCTTCCATGGGATGGAACTTACATCAGATGGATGTAAAGACAACTTTCCTCAATGGAGCTATTGAAGAAGAAGTATATATTGAACAACCTCAAGGGTTTGAGGTACATTCCAGAGACACTCACGTTTGTAGATTGAAAAAAGATCTATATGGATTCAAGCAAGCTCCAAGGGCTTGGTATGCCAGAATGGACAACTATATAACAAGACTTGGTTTCTCCAAGAGTCATTCAGATCCAAACCTTTATTACAAAGTTGTGGACAATGCACCTGTGATTCTACTATTATATGTTGACGATCTATTCATAACAGGTGAAGAATCTCTCATTATCCAGTCCAAGAAGGAATTAGCTTCTGAATTTGATATGAAAGATCTAGGTTTCATGCACTATTACTTGGGACTAGAAGTATGGCAAAAGCGCGGTGAAGTATTCCTTGGACAAGGAAAGTACGCAATAAAGATTCTTCAGAAATTTGGAATGATGTATTGTAAGTCCATGGACACTCCTATGAATGCAGATATAAGAAAAGTGAAAGTTCCAGATTCTGATCCAGTGGATCCATCTCTATATCGACAACTAATTGGGTCATTGATGTATTTGGTAAATACTCGACCAGACATTTGCTTTTCCATAAATACACTAAGCCAGTTCCAGGTGGAACCAAGACATGAGCATTGGATAGCTGTAAAGCATGTATTAAGATATATTCGTGGAACAATAAACTATGGCTTGAGATATACCGCATCCAACAATATATAGCTTCATGGATTCACAAACTCAGATTGGGCAGGAAGTGCAGAAGACATAAAGAGCACTTCAGGTATGTGTTTCAGCTTGGGCTCTGCTATGCTATCTTGGGGCAGTAGGAAACAAAAGTCTGTCGCACTCAACACAACAGAAGCAGAGTATATGGAAGCATGTGAAGCATGCACTAAAACAATATGGTTAAGAAAGTTAATCTTCGATTTATTTGATCAGATTCCAGAATCAACCATAATATATTGTGATAATCAGATTTGTATAAGATTATTAGAACAACCCGTGTTTCATGAAAGGTCGAAACACATTGAGATCAAATAATACTTTATTCGAGATAAAGTCCAAGAAGGAGAGGTAAAACTCAAGTATATCCCCACTGACGAGCAGACAACACACATTCTGACAAAACCTCTATCCAGAATAAAGTTTGCATATTTCCGAGAAAAGATGGGGATCGTGGAAATAACTCCCTTAGTTGAAAGGGAAGACTCTCCAGGTTAGGAGGGAGCACTAAAATATTATTGAAAAATATTATTGAAACATTTATCCTTGTGATTGAAAAATAGTCCAGATTGGATAGATTCTTTCCTGTTCGAAAAGTGGATTGAGATTTCTGACGGACAACAATTTCCCATTATGGTTAACATGGGAAATGGTCCAGATTGCTGATGTATCATAGACAACGACTTCCCATTGTGGTTAACATGGGGAGTGGTCTAGGGAAATCTCTCTTCTTGAGGGTTACTCAAGAAGACTGGTTCGCCTCGTCGGACAACGATTTCTCAATGTGGTTAACGTGAGGAATGGTCCGTTTTGGAGGTTGATGCAGGACAATCTTTTCCTCTTGTGGTTAACAGAGGAAATGGTCCGGACAATCATTCCTTAGGGTTTATACTTTATCTCCAGGGTGCACTTTGATTAGTGTAGGAGGAATGGCCCAGGGTGGGGAATGGTCCAGGCTCAGCAATCAGGGACAGACATTCCTTAAGGTTTATACATTCTCTCCAAGGTGCACTTTGATTAGTGTAGGAAAAATGGTCCAGGTTCAGAAGACAAGACAATTATTCTTCCTTGTTTGAGAAGAATAGTCCAGATATCTCATTGTTCTACTCTGAGGGCATATATTCTTTCATATCTCATAGATGTGAGTGAAAGATTGGCCCAGATGATTCCGTTTATTTTAACAATATTTTTCTGTGCAGGTTGGCATCAAATGATTGTTATGGAGACTGCTTGTCTCCAGACAGTAGAGATATACTATTGTGGTGGATTTGTTCCACTATTTGTGACTATGTGTCACGGTTGGAGTAGTTGCGTACTACCATGGATAAACACAAGTGTGTTCTATCAATTGATATTGTACCAGTTGTCATAGGAGATTATCCAGTTGGATAATAATGATGGTGCTCATGATACTACCAGTTGAATGGTCTGTTTGTCCTCAAGACCATACCTCCCTAGCTAGGAGGGAGTGTTGATATTATGGTAGCTTCGAGAGGTATGAACCTCTATTGTGACCTATGATGAGATTAGAATATTTCAAAAGGAAGCAAAGAAGTAAAGGAAACCCTAGAAGAGATGTCGACTGCAGAAATATAATTAATGTGAATTAATTAGTACCCAGAAGGAGAAGTCGGCCCTAGTAAGTCTGTCAGACCACTATAAATATAGGGCGCCAGTTCTCATTATTCACACTTCTCAGAATTGTGGAGAGCAGTTTTTGCGCACTGCAGTTGGCAGTTTTGTGCGCAGGTTTCTGGGGAAGGTGTTGCGCCAATTTCTGGGTGGGACTATCTGATCAACTTGGTTTCTATTCTTGCTTGGTACATTAGCCTTGCTTGGCTATTGATTGCTACCAATATTATTCTCTATCAAGGTCAAGGTGCTCGGAGGGTGGCTTCGACGTATGGTTGGGCTACAAGGGTATTGTCAATGGTAAAACGAGAACAATTTTTCATATTCTAACAAAAGTGACGTGACATGGGTTACTTAGGTGAGGATATATGTTTCCCCCGGAAGAAGGAACTCCATGCAAGGGGTTTCCCATACTATAAAACTGACTCCCCCCGGATGAAACACCATAGGTTAGAGGGAGGTTCTCCTTGAGAAAAACATTCGTGGGAAACAACATAACGACAAAAGGATAGATGGACGGTGTTATCTCCTCAAATAAATTAATCAAGTTGTTTTATTTTAGGTGATAGGATGTCGTTTAAAAATACATTTAAAAATTTTTAAAGCTCATTTTTGAGAGCTTTATGCATGTAATAAAGTTAGATAAAACATTTGGTTTCATTTTTATTTGATTTAAGTCAAATCTCAGGTTTCGGTGGCTTAGGCGCTTCTTCAAAAGTGTTTTTTAGCTACCGAAAGCCTTAGCTTATGACAACTTAAACAAAGAAATTCAGGGCTATTTTAGCCACCGAAATTGCAGGAGCATGGGAGGAGTCAACATGTCCTTTCACACGCCTAAACTGTTAGGATTGAGGTTTTATGATTGCAATTAGCCGCCAAAAAGACAGGAGGAAAACCGTTTAGAGACTTGGAGCTGATCTCTGCATGATATACCGAATCTTTTCAAATTGTTGTTTCATTAAATTACATGGTTACGTACTTCCCATCATTACAGTCACCAACCATGATTGTTTCAAATCTTAAGCCGCTATTTCGCATCCCTTGTAATCAACACCACGTTCTAATGCACGCCTCATACTTCTCGTCCCTATCACAGCCGAACCAAATCTTCCTAAGTCTACGTTGTGTAATTTTCCCCCAAAACCCGACTTTTCAATTGCAGGTGTACAGGAACATTGCGACAGATGAAGAAAGGAGGATCAACTCTGAGGAAGGAGCTAGATGACATTAGTTACTTTGAATCACACCTGGAGGTATGCCAACTTTTTAGGGACGCAGGTTGCTATAATTTTTCTAAAAAATTACAGAGCTCTCACCAGCAGGTGGCAGAAGCTTTTGCCCAGACTTTCGATGGAAGGAAAGCAGTCATTGGTCAAGATGAATTCCAGGTGGATGAAGCCCTCATAGCTGAGGTGACAAAGCTTCCCAGGACTGTAGAAACTGGTTCAAAACCACTGTCACAAAGAATGTTGAATTCAGGTCCTACTTGAAACCAGAACACAAGGGTTTGGTATGGAAGAAAGACATTCCTGTGTCTTTCCTTGAAGAGAAATGGAAATAGTTATTAAAATCCATTCTGGTTTATATAACTTGTGAAGGTAGATATAATAGGGTGATGATTTACCATTTCAAACTCATGAATCATTTCACTGGTAGAAACCCACTCAATCTTCCCTATTATCTCCATAGAAGCTTATCTAAGATGGCTCATTAGGTCAAGGCTAAGCCCAATAAAGTTGCAGGCAGGCTATCCCACCATGGTTTGATTAAACTCTTGGTTTATGAGCTGTTGCAGAGAATAAGCAAATAACGGAATTTCTTCTTGTTCTGGAATGATTTTCAGACTAATGTACAGCCAGAGGGTAAAAAGAGTCCTCATTCCAAGAAGTCTTCTACTTCCAGAAGTGGAAAGAGGAGGAGGAGATTTATCTCTCCAGTTCCAGTGAATCAACCCTCTCCTTCTTCTAATCTTAATAAAACTAAGAAGAAGCTAAACTTTAGCAGTGAAACAAAGAAGGCCGAAGAACCCCAAGTGAACAAGAGCATTCTTAATCTTCCCTACACAGACTCGGAGGATGAAGAGCACTAGATTGAAACAGGGCATGAAGATTCAGTTTCCACAGGACATGAAAATTAAGTATATGTAAATGTATTCACAACAAGGTATGAAGATCTTCCATCACCTACAACCCAAGAAGAACAAGAACTACAAGTTGCAGATGCCTCATCTAGAAAAAAAGTGAAGCAGAGTAAATCAAAGGAAATCAAGAAGCTTAAAAAGAAGTTATCTCAACAAAAAGTGTTGGAAAAGGTAATTAAAACCATATATGAAACCCTGTCGAAGAATTTTGTAGAAAGCAACTCAGCCTTAGAAAGATTAGCACATGAAATCATAAAGGAAAAGAAAAAGAAGGAAAAGATTGTAAAAGACTACAACAACTTATGGAGAGTAGCTCAGGGCTTGAAGAAAAAGGTCAGGGATTTAAGGTTGCAAGCTATGTCTTCAAAACACCAGTCTCAAACACATGCTACTCTTGAAACCCTAGCAGAGGTAGCAATTTAGTGCAATGAATTATAGGCAACCAACAATCCTACAGTATTTCCAGAAGTTGAGCAAGGTGCAGAAGCCTCAGAAGATCAACCCTAAGGCGTTTTAGAGCTAAGACAAAAGGTATTTTGAAATTTTGATAATTTCACTAAGACAAAACTTTCGGTGGCTTAGGCGAACATTTCGATTGTTCATTAGCCACCGAAAGCACTACCGAAAGCACTGACAGGGTAGAAAGTTAGTATTTTTTCACAGATCCAGGTTTTCCTTGTCCAAAAGCCTTAGGAATAGTTCCAATCAATAGACAATAATTAATGACATCTTTATCAAGAGTCTGTTTTGATTTTGGAGATGCTCTACAAGGCGGAAAGGTCAAAATTGGTTAGCTATTTTTAGGGATAAAACTGTTTTATTGTCAGCAGGTGTCATTTTCAACTTCTCTCATATCTCATGAAAATCCATTAGCCTTGGAAGGCTTACTACACCTGTCGAAGAATCTAAAGGACATGAAGATCACCCAAGAATAGGAATTGACCTATTTTATAGGATCTTTGCCTATTTTTTTGGGCCAGTAATTGACTTTCTATTTTTGGAAAAATTTGATCCAGTATCCTAGGATCTTGAAACTATTTGTAAAGGCTATAAAGCCCAAAATATTGGAAGAATGAAGGGTTCGACTTTGAGTTCTAGACTCTACTGTTATTGTGATACAAACACTTTCTTTAATATATTCAGCCTGCAAGCTTCTTTCATTGTCATTGTCAGACTTTATTTTCATTTCTATTCTATGCCTATGAGTTGAATTATTTCTTTGTCTCTGTTTAAATGTCTTATGGTAACTGTCATCTTACCTTTGATTATTAAACAAGAATCATAAGCATCCACTGCTAGTTTGTTGACCCATCATATATATTGTTTATCTATGTTCTGGTTAATTGATTGGTTTCTTATCCATTTGATTTACAAACCTATCTGATAATAGCTCTTGAAGGCCTTGTACTGTTTGAATATAACTAGACTGTCTTGAAGATACAATCCAGTGATTTAGATATTCATCTTGATCCAACCCCACACCCATTATTGAGTAAATAATTACAAAAATAGTTAAGTTACTAGGCATCTCTAAGATAAAACCTAAGAGAGTTTCCTGGAGTGATAACAAATTGGCGCCATTGCCGGGGGAACGAAGATCGAAGCTCAGCTTCCTTGGGAAACAACATAGATCCAACTTTGATGATAGACAAAGTGTGGACACTATTTTGGTTGTAATCATCTATCTGGCGACTCCATTGGAACGAAGTGGCTCCAAGAAGAGCTCATACCAGAGAAAATCAAGAAAGACCACTGGCAACACCAGATTCAGACCCTGAGAAGATCATCAGAAGTGGAAAAGCATTGCAAAGACAAACTTCCAGATCTGCAAGAGAATCTAGACCAGGTATTTCAAGAAGCACTTCTTCATTTGTATCTAGAGAACCTCTTCTCGAATCCACTTCTGCTGAAACTTCTAGTTCTCAGAAAATTATAATTGACTCAGAAAGCTTGAAGGGTGACGAGCCTTCAATTTCTTCTGATGTTATAGATCCTATTTCTGAGCATATTAATATATCTAACTTAGGAAAAGAAGTTGTAGAATCTATCCAAGAAGAGGAATCTTCCTTGAACTCTTCACAAACTGAGCCTGGAAATTTTTTTTTCTATACCCATACCAGTTTTCCCGTTCTTGAAGATATCTTACAAGACCTTTTCTCTAAGGGTGAAGAAAACTTGGCCTTGATGCTTGGCCAGTTTTACAGAGCTTTTTATTTCCCACCTTGTTCAGATTTTGAAGAAACCACATTCTAGGGTAGTCATTCTACCAGTGCTTCCACTTCATTCCTTAGTAAAATAAAACCACCATCATTTTCCATAGTCCCATCTATCCCATCTCAGTCATCCTCTACAGAAACATCTTCCTCTGCATCAACCCCTAAGATTGCCATGGCTGCTCCTTTGACAAAAATGGAACATATCTTAGAAAATAGGTATGCTCCTCTTGTTTTTCCCAATCCTTTGTCAGCCATGCCAACAGGAGATTATCAGAAGTACATGCCCAAGTTTACTGGATCTGGAGATTATACTGCTAAAGATCACATAGAGTCTTTCTATGCCTATGCTGAGAACATTAACATTTCCGAGGAAGATGTTTGGACCAGAGTATTTGTGCAAAGCTTGGATGGTCAAGCTAGGAAGTGGTTCAAGGAACTGCTAGCTAATTTAGTGACATGTATTGAGCAATTAGATGAAGTGTTGTTGAAACATTGGGGAGAAAGAAGAGACCTTTTGTACTATATGACTGAATTTGGAAATCTAAAAAGAGAAAATGTCGAATCTGTTTCAGACTTCACCAAAAGATTCAATAAAATGTTTGGCAAGATCCCTGCAGAGATCAAGCCAACTGACACATCAGTGAAGATTACTTACTCTTCTACCTTTGATCCAGAATTCTACTTGATCCTTAGAGAAAGAAGGTCAACCACAATCGCCTTAATGCAAGATGCTGCTCTTGAGGTTGAGTCTAACATCGTGGCATCCCAAAAACTTAAAGGTAAGTTTGAGAGAAAGAAGTCATTTGTTGATCCTCCTTCTTCTTCAAATACCAAAATGGAAAAGATGGCCAAGATGTTGGATAGTTTGACCTCGGAGATGTCAAAACTGAAAATTCATGGTCAGCAACCAGCAAGAGGTAGAGAGACTAATGCCTATGCTCCTAGGAATCCAAATGCATTCCCTTATAGAAGGAACAACCAACAGGTCCAGATCCTTCAGAGAGATAAGAATGCAGCTGAAGACCAAAGGATCAGGGCCCCTTTCCAAAATGTTGTGCTGAAACAAGAGTAGGAGCTATCTCATGGTGAAGATGAAGAAGAAGAGGACATCAATTGCTTTTGGGATGATGCTGATTCCTCCTTCTTGACACAAACTGATTATGAGGAGGCCCTCATGAATGAGCAGATTAATGAGGCAAGCATTGAAGAATCTTTCTATCAGGCAGATGATCAGCAAGGTTATAATTTAAGATCCAATACTGCTGCTTTAAAGCCATTACCTGCTACCCCCGGAAAGAAGAAAGATGCTGCTACCAAGCAGCCTGTTGCTCCTGCAAATCAGATCTCCGCTCCTGCAAAACAACAACAGAAGCAATTGCAGCCCCAAGCTAAAGAACAAGTGTCCCTCAGAGCTCCTTCTAACGAGGTAAGACCTTCCGACAAAATATCATATTCATTTAATTTCGAATCAGAAATTCAGAGGGTAAAAATACCTATGCCATTGACTGAACTTATGAAGAATGACATATTCAAGTTTGCTATCCTGAAGTCCCTTCAACCAAAGACTCCCATAGCTGTTGATTATGTAAAACTTCAAGATGACAAGCCCACCGTGACTATAGGGCCTATGGTAGAGGACCGAGATGATTCTTATCCACCCTTCTACATATCCCTGAATATCCATGACAAGATCCTTCACAACTGCTAGCTTGACTCCGGAGCGTCACACAATATTATTCCTAAAGAAGTGATGGATGAGCTTGGGCTTGAAATCACAAAACCTTACCATGATCTCTTCTCTTTCGACTCTAGGAAAGTCAGATGCCTTGGCCTCATAAAAGACCTTGTCATAAACCTTGCCCAGCTGCCAATGAGAAGCATGGTAATGGATGTTGTATTGGTTGATATTCCACCCAAGTTCAGCCTCCTCTTGTCACGTTCATGGAGAAAAAGGCTAGGTGGTACCCTGCAGATGGATCTTTCGTATGCCACAGTCCCGGTGTTTGGAGGAGAAGTAAAGAGACTTTACAGAGAGAATCAACTTGCCTACATCATTAGTGATGAGAAAAATTCTATAAATCATCCCATCTATGCATTGGACAAGGATTTTGGGGCATGCATTCTGCAAATAGATGACTCTCAGCCAGCTCCTTTGTAGCTCACAAAGCCTACTTATCAGCAGTCTGATGGAGAGAGTACTCCCATCTGGAGCATGTTCTTTGATGGTTCCAGTACCAAAGACTCAGCTGGTGCAGGTGTAGTTTTGATTTCTCCTTCAAAGGAGACTATTCATTTGTCTTTTAAACTTGATTTCAAGACTACTAACAATATAACAGAGTATGAGGCTTTGCTGTTGGGATTAAATGCTGCCAAGGATATGGGAATCAAAGGTCTAAAGGTGTTTGGAGATGCAGATCTCATCATACAACAAGTGAACAGTTCTTTCCAAGAAAAACACGTCAGGTTGAAAGCTTACAAAGATGGGGTATGGAAACTCAGGGACTCTTTTTCCATTTTTGATATTTCTTATATACCCAGAGCTATGAATCACCTAGCTGATTCCCTTGCAGTATTGGCAAGTATGTTCATTCCTCCTATGCCTCCTAGACTGAACTATGAAATCCAAGTCAAATATAGACCATCCCTACCTGACAATGTCAAGTATTGGAAAGTCTTTGAAGATGATGATGAGCTTAGTAGATTTCTCCAGGTCGTAGATGAATTTTCTGATATGCATATTGACCAGGAAAATCAAAATGTAGAGGAATCTAAAAAGCCTAAGTTGAAGAGAAAAATGGGTCAACACGATATTGTTCAGTTGCCCAACAATTATATACCTCAGGGTTTGGTGCCTCTTGAGAAGCATTTTGACCAAAATGATGTCCCCTACAAACCTGATAAGAAGGAGAAGGATCCTGCTGTCCATGAGCACAATATAGGAAGCCAGAGTCATCCTAAATTCATAAATCTATCCACTGAGTTAACTGTTGATCATAGGTCATAATATTGCAGCCTTATGAAGGAATTTGCTGATGTATTCGCCTGGAAATACAATGATCTAAAAACCTATAATACTAATGTCATTCAACATAAGATTCCCCTGGAGAAAGACACCATCCCATTCAGACAGAAGTTGAGACCTATCGGTCCTCTCTTATTGCCTGTAATCGAAAAAGAAATCAAAAATCTCCTCGATGCCAAAATCATAATTCCACTGAGATACTCTAAATGGGTTGCAAACCTAGTGATAGTAAGGAAGAAAAATGGTGAGATCAGGTTATGCGTTGATTTTAGAAACCTAAATAAATGCTCCAAGAAAGACAACTATCCCCTACCCAAGATGGAGCATTTGCTGCAGAGAATTTCAGGAGCTAGTGTCATGTCTTTCCTAGATGGCTTCTCAGGCTATAACCAGGTTTCTGTACACCCTAATGACCGAGAAAAAACTGCCTTTACTACTCCTTGGGGTACCTTCATGTATGCCAAGATGCCATTCGGGCTAATGAATGCCATGGACACCTTTCAGAGGGCCATGGGCATAGCCTTTGTGGGAGAAAATGACAAGTTTGTCCTCATCTATATTGATGATATCACAGTTTATTCCAGCAGTCATGAAGAGCATTTGAAGCATATGAAAAGAGTATTTTTGAAATGCAGACAGTTTGGGATTTCGTTGAACCCAAAAAAGTCTCAATTTGCTCTCAAGAAGGGTAAGCTCCTAGGCCACATTGTTTCAGCAGAGGGAGTAAAAATTGATCTAGCTCGGGTTGAAGCAATTCAAAAGTTGTCCATACCAAGGTCAAAGAAGGATATCCAATCCCTGCTCGGTAAGATATATTTTGTCAGAAGGTTTATTCCTAATTTTTCCGAGTTAGTAAAACATATAACCTCTATGCTGAAAAAATGATCTGAGGTCAAATGGACAGACAGTGCAAGAAGTTCATTCCAGGATATCAAGAAGGCTATCATGGAATCTCCTACTCTAATCAGTCTAGATTACACCAAGAACTTCTATATTTTCTCTTTTGCTTCCTATGACACAGTGGCAACAGTCTTGTTATAGAAAGATGATGAAAGTCTTGATCCCCTGGTGGCTTTCTTCAACAAATCACTCAGGGATGTTGAACTAAGGTATGATCCTATAGAAAAACAAGCCTATGCTCTCATTAAATCATTAAAAGCTTTCGGAATTTATATCCTCCATGCAAAGATTGTTGCCTATGTTCCTTCATCCTCTGTGAAGGATGTCTTGACCCAACCCGATATTGATGGAAAGAGAGCCAAATGGATTGCAAAGCTAATTGATTTTGACATAGAAGTGAAGCCCACCAAGTTGGTAAAAGGCCAAGGCCTTGCCAATCTCATGACAGAAGAGAATTGTGATCTTTTAGGCATAAATTTCATTGGGGTAAGTTCAACAAGTTTGTAGACAGAGATAACAGCAGAAGAGCAACATGACAACCAGAAGGTGGCTGAGAATTTGTCTTCACGCGAGTGGTATTCAGGTATTGTTCATTTTTTGCAGAAGTTGGAGGTTTCTCCTGAAATTAGCATGACTCAAGCCCGAGCTCTTAAGCTCAGAGCAATTAAATTCTGCATTAATGATAATCTTTTGTATTGGAAAGATCCTTCTGGTTTACTATTGAGATGTTTGGACAAAGACGAGTCAGCTGAAGTCATGCATCAGTTCCATTCAAGTATTTGTGGAGGCCATCATTATTGGAAGACCACAGCTCATAAGATCCTAAGGGATGGGTACTATTGGCCTTTTCTTTTTTCATATGTATGCGCCTTTGTGCAATCTTGTGATAAGTGCCAAAGATTCACAGGGAAGCAACAACTCAAATATTTTCCCTTGAGACCTATCGTAGTGAATGGTCCCTTTCAACTGTGGGGCTTAGATTTCATAGGTGAGATTAATCCTTCATCTAGTGGTCAACATAAGTGGATCATGGTAGCCATTGACTATTTTACCAAGTGGATAGAGGCAATCCCCACTAGAAATGCCACTCATCAAGTCGTCAGGAAGTTTCTCTATGAAATATTTGGCTTCCCAAAAAGGCTAGTGACAAATAATGAAGTAGCCTTTAAAGATGATGCATTGGTTGACATGTGTAAGTCAATGGGAATTCAATTGGTACACTCTACCTCCTACTACCCTCAAGGCAATGGCCTTGCCGAGTCATCTAATAAGAGTCTAGTCAGAATCATCATAAAGTTGTTGGAGGATAATCAAAAGCGCTGGGATTCTAAACTAAAGTTTTGTCTTTGGGCTGACAGAGTGACCATCAAGAAATATATAGGGACTTCTCCTTTCAAACTGGTTTATGGCACTGATGCCATTTTCCCCATTCAGCTAGTACTACTAGTGGCTAAGTTCTTCCAGGAAGAACAAACTGAATCAAATGATATGGTGAGAAGAATGCTTGACTTGGTAGAATTGTAGCAAGTCAGAGAACAATTGGTGGACAAATTAGAAACTCATCAGAAGAGGATCAAGGATACTTTTGATAGAAAAGCAAAGGTGGACAACTTCCAGGTTGGTGACTGGGTTCTGAAATGGGATGCCCTCAGACAAGATAAAGGCAAGCATGGAAAGTTTGACTCTTTTTGGACCGATACTTTCATGATAGCTCAAGTACAACATAACAACACTTTCATTCTACAAAGTCTGGAAGGTGAAGAAATGTTTGGTGGCCCAGTAAATGGGCGTTTTCTGAAACTCTATTTTATCTAAGGCTTCAAAGCCTTACCATTGTAGATTTTATTTTCAATTTTTGTTTGTTTTTGCAAAATAACTCCATGCCTAATGGAAACACTAGTAGATAGGTTTGAATTTTTGTCTTACAGGAAAGGCATTGGTTCTGTGGCTCTTGAAACCTCACAGGGAAGCTTTCACCCCCAATAGGAGCTAATGTTATCTCCTCAAATAAATTAATCAAGTTGTTTTATTTTAGGTGATAGGATGTCGTATAAAAATACATTTAAAAAATTTTAAAGCTCATTTTTGAGAGCTTTATGCATGTAATAAAGTTAGATAAAACATTTTGTTTCGTTTTTATTTGATTTAAGTCCAATCTCAGGTTTCGGTGGCTTAGGCGCTTCTTCAAAAGTGCTTTTTATCTACCGAAAGCCTTAGCTTTCGGTAGCTTAAACAAAGAAATTTAGGGCTATTTTAGCCATTGAAATCGCAGGAGCGTGGGAGGAGTCAGCACGTCCTTTCACACGCCTAAACTGTCAGGATTGAGGTTTTATGATTGCAATTAGCCGCCAAAAATATAAGAGGAAAACCGTTTAGAGACTTGGAGCTAATCTCTACATGATATATCGAATCTTTTCAAATTGTTGTTTCATCAAATCACATGGTTATGTACTTCCCATCATTATAGTCCCCAACCATGATTGTTTCAAATATTAAGCCGCTCTTTCGCATCCCTTGTAATCAACGCCACATTATAATGAACACCTCATACTTCTCATCACTGTCACAACCAAGCCAAATCTTCCAAAGTCTACGCTGTGTAATTTCCCCCCAAAACCCGACTTTTCAATTGCAGGTGTATAAGAACATTGCGACAGATGAAAAAAGGAGGATCAACTCTGAGGAAGGAGCTAGACGACATTAGTTACTTAGAATCACACCCAGAGGTATGCGAACTTTTCAGGGACGTAGGTTGCTATAATTTTTGTAAAAAATTACAGAGCTCTCACCAGCAGGTGGCAGAAGCTTTTGCCCAGACTTTCGATGGAAGGAAAGCAGTCATTGGTCAAGAAGAATTCTAGGTGGATGAAGCCCTCATAGCTGAGGTGACAAAGCTTCCCAGTGTTAGAATATAGAAGATGGTGTGATCGTTTTACCATTGACGATACCCTCGTCACCCAACCATAGGCCGAAGCCTCCCTCCGAGCACCTTAACCTTGACTGAGAATTCCTCCAGAAGCAAACCCTAGGGTAGATAGCCAAACAAAGGGTAGCACACCTTTCCCCAAGGATAGCGCATCACAAAAATCTGATCAGATAGTCCAAACCCTAGCCAAGAGATATTCAAGCCAATACTAAAAACTTGTTGCTGCTGCAGCTACACCAGCATCTCTCCTCCAAACCTGCGCACAAGACTGCAATTGCAGTGCGCACCAAACTGGGAATTGTGATTCTGAGATGTGTCAAAATGAGAACCGGCGCCCTGTATTTATACTAGTTCTGCCAGATTTGCTAGGGCCGACTTGTCCTTCTAGATATGTGTCTGTTTAGTATATTATTATTATTTCTGGCCGACTTCTTCTCTTGGAGGCTAATAACCTAATATAAATTATCTTCTTGAGCCGACAAGGTGTTGGCGACGGAAGTCACTCCTGGATTGCTTGCAGGAGCAGAGCCCGACGCCCATCAGTTTTTATGTCACGGTTTAATAAATGGGGTGATCAAATGGGTAAAGATTCAAGAAGATAAAACTTTGACTTAGGAGACCGAGCCTGGTATGTATGCAACAAGGGAGGTCTTGATCCAACTTCTATCAGTAAATTGATTAAAGGGTGGTGGAAGAAAGACTTGTGAGAAGGGCGTGCAAGACTGCCTCGGGCAACAGGCCTTCGGAAGCTTGAGGATGAAAAACTCGGAAGCCAAGATCCTCTTGGTCTAGAGCTTCAAGGAGATGAGGGGTGACTCGACTGAATCCTTCAATTCCAAGTCGTTTCAGCGCTGAGAAAATCACAGTAATCGATTAGAAACAATGCAGATGTTACAATGATCCAACCTACATCATCCTATAACAGCTACAACTCGACTGGATCCTCCAATTCCGAGTTTCTCTAACATAGTAAACAAAGAGATGGAAAAGAGGCTAACATCCATAAAGTAAGAAGTCTCCAATACCTTATACATTAACCAGAGCGACCAACGCTTCATCAAAACTTTACAATCGAGAGCTTTGCTCAACCATCGATGCTTTACAAAATACAAAGACTGAGTCTATACACTCAAAAAATTCGCCTAATAGCGGCGTGCTCAGTCATCCACGGCTTGGTGTCCTTTCAGCCGAATTCGGACGGGTATTCTTTGTTAGATGCCACCTTAACTGCGCATGGCTCCTACATGAGGAGTAGTTGAGCCATTAAGTGTCGGTCTAGCGTGTGGAGACTTCCTCCGGCTGGTCGAAGACTCGACATGGCTTCTTTAGAAAAATGGGTACACAGGACCCTCTCGAGCAGACCGCCTGCCAGATTATCCATACTTTGCACTTAATGCCTGAGGAGAGGTTTCAACCACCCCTTCTCGTC
>ML790355.1:1146724-1158837 GCA_009831015.1 Picea engelmannii | reverse complement strand
CCGACAGGGTCATAGAATGAGTGGCGAATTTCGGAAAATTGGTGACAGGCAGCCTCCTCTGCTACAGAGTTGCTCACATGTGGTTGAATATCTTTGATAAGCATAGGTGAGTGGACAACTGACGTAGGCTCACTGATCTCAGGCGGTAGCTACTCGCTCACTGGCTCTGGAATGAAATATGTGCTCAGCTGTTCCTCTGGTTCCTTTTCCTCTTCTTGTCTCTCCCCCGGGTCAGATTCGTATTCATCATAAATAGGGACCATGGGGTGGTTCTTCTTGCTGACTGGCTCTTCAGTATCTTTATAGTGATCAAATGTAGGATAATATTGCTGCTCATCATCACTATAATATACATCAAAAAGGGGTTGTCCTTCATTGATATGACCTTCCTCCAGAACAGTGATCCCGTCAAAAATTTTCGTTTCAGGGACAGTGGGACCTGCTGCTTTTGGCTGCTCATACATAATCCTTTTCTCTTTGATCCCAGGTAAAAATATATCGTGAGAAACCCCCTGGGGGAAAAGAGAAGAAACCTCTTCCACAACTAACCCCTCTTTAAAAAAAAAGGGGTCTTCGTCATCATGAGCAGAGCTGCTAGGAACATCTTCTTCAACCCGATATCCAAGTGAGTCATCTACCATGGACCACATTTTCTCTATAAACTCACAATTTCCACAAGAGGCATGTTGATCGTTATGAACATCTAAAAGAATAGAGGCATCTGATATGATGTCAAATGCTTCCGTTCTAGGGATAACACAATTAATATCATTCAACACCTCCATATTTTCCTGGCAAATGCTTTCCTCCACAATAAAAGCTTCATCATGGACCTAGTCTTCAGGGCCAGCAGAGGCTTCATGAAGTGAAGAAAACTCCTCACAACAGTTTTCAAACAAACATTCAACTGGATAGTAGTCTTTACAAAATGAATTGAAAGCTGTATGAAAACATGTTAAAGAGCGGATGCTCACAACGGGAAGAGATCAACACCACTCAAGAGAAGCTCCCTTCAACGAACACCTGAAGAGCTTAATCCGGGCATCCTCATGCGTGATATTGTGTCGGTGAATAGCCTCATGGAAGTCCAGTAAATGATCAGCTGGTTCCTCCCAACTTGTTGCATGAAATTCAGGGAAGAAATCTTCCCATTGGTCTCTATCAAGAAGTGCATTAGGAAACCCAACTATCTGGGAAAAGTCACAGAAAGAAAACCTTTGAGCCATAATTTTCTCCATATCGAACCAGTGGAGTCGCCAATCGATCCTCGAATCATGGAGTCGCCAGGTGAAAGATGTGTAGCTTCAAATATGCCTGGTCCTTGTTCACCATCAAAGACCAGAACTTGACGTTGTCGTTACCCCAGGAAGCTTCTCAAGATGAGAAAGCAGCCGCTGAAACCTTCTCGAGAAAGCTTCTCTGGGTTATCTTTAAGGTGTGCTAACAATAGCTACAGCTGAAACAATGAAGTGGAAACAATGGAGTCGCCACAGTGGAGTCGCCAGGTGCACAGTAGTAATCTTTAAGGGCTCTGATGTCTGATGCACCTTCAGAATCAGAGGCTCAATGTCATTCTGCCCAGGGAAAATCTTCAACTTCCTCCCCGACAACGGTGCCAGAAATGTTGGCGAAGGAAGTCACTCCTGGATTGCTTGCAGGAGCAGAGCCCGACGCCCATCAGTTTTTATGTCACGGTTTAATAAATGGGGTGATCAAATGGGTAAAGATTCAAGAAGATAAAACTTTGAATCAGGAGACCGAGCCTGGTATGTATGCAGCAAGGGAGGTCTTGATCCAACTTCTGTCAGTAAATTGATTAAAGGGTGGTGGCAGGAAGACTTGTGAGAAGGGCGAGCAAGACTGCCTCGGGCAACAAGCCTTCGGAAGCTTGAGGACAAAAAACTCAGAAGCCAAGATCCTCTTGGTCCAGAGCTTCAAGGAGCTGAGGGGTGACTCGACTGAATCCTTCAATTCCAAGTCATTTCAGCGCTGAGAAAATCACAGGAACCAATGCAGATGTTACAGTGATCCAACCTACATCATCCTATAACAACTACAACTCGCCTGGATCCTCCAATTCCGAGTTGTTCTAACACAGTAAACAAAGAGATGGAAAAGAGGCTGACATCCATAAAGTAAGAAGTCTCCAATGCCTTATACATTAACTAGAGCGACCAACGCTTCATCAAAACTTTATAATCGAGAGCTTTGCTAAACCATTGATGCTTTTCAAAATACAAATACTGAGTCTATATACTCAGAAAATTCGCCTAACAACGACGTGCTCAGTCATCCATGGCTTGGTGTCCTTTCAACCGAATTTGGACGAGTATTCTTTGTCAGACACCACCTTAACTGCGCATGGCTCCTACAGGAGGAGTAGCTGAGCCATTAAGTGCCGAGCTAGCATGTGCAGACTTCCTCTGGCTGGTCGAAGACTCAACATGGATTCTTTAGAAAAATGGGTACACATGACCCTCTCGAGCAGACCGCTTGCCAGATTATCCATACTTTGCACTTAATGCCTGAGGAGAGGTTTCAACCACCCCTTCTCGTCTTCATTTACTCCAGGTGAAAACCAGGATCAAGGTCGGATCAGATGGTGCATGGAGATCACGATGATCCTTTCAGCAACTAGACTCGACGCCTTTGGCCCCTTTTTCACGGCTCCTTTCTTTCCCAAGTGACCACAGGCTGCGACCCTTTGTCTATTCCCAAAACACTTTCGGCGTTTGCAAATGGAAGGAGTTAATCCTTGCTTATTCATATCTGCGATGAGCAAAATGCCGAGATGGCCTAATTGGGTGCCATGCGTCCCTCTAAAATCTGACGGCCCTGAACTTACTTGGTGATGCTGCGGGCCCGGGTCCTGGATGCTCCCAGCACCTCGCGCATCGGGAATATGACAGGCTATTCTTTTGTATTTCGAAGTCGCGATGGGAGAAAAGGCGAGGAGCCTAATCGCGCGCCAGGTGTCTCCTGTGGATGAACGACTGAGGCTGCTTTGCGATACTGCGGGCTCGCCTCTGGGAACTTTCGGCACTCCAGGGTTCGGGGTTTTGGGATGTGAGATGATGAGGGACTTTCACCCTTCGAACTCCCGACTGCCGATATGCTGACTAGATCTCGCACTATGTGTCGCGGGATCAGACGACCCAGATTCAGTCTCAGCATAAAGCCGCTTTCTTTGACGTTATACATCAGTCAACTTGATAGCCCCGATATTCCGATGACCGTTGATCTGCTCTTATGGATGGATTCGGGCTACTGACATCATAATTCCACCCGCCCGTTTGATTGGAAGCCTCAAAACGAGATTTTTTCCATGCTGCGCTCGGGCGCTTCTCGTGCGACTTGCAGACCCGAATACTTTTGCGCCTAGAACAAGAAATGTCGCTAACACGAGGCTTCTAGGGTTATTAGCCAACTCATTAGGGTTTCTCTTGCTTCCCAGAGTCTTCTATTCTCATCAGGTTCACACGTGGGGGTAAATACCTCCCACAGCTACCATAATATTAACACTCCCTCCTAGCCAGAGAGGTATTTATAGGTAATGGACTTGAGCACAAAACATACCATTTACCCAGTACCATCAATATAGTCATCTTGATTATTTCATGACTAGATCATGAGCATCACCATCACCATCACCATCAACTGCATCATCTCTCGAAACCATACTTCATCTGAGTAATTAGACATGATGCTGGATAAGTCACTCTCACCATAGAGTGATACAAGAGGAGTAAAATCTCTGAACTGTTTTCCATCTGGAAAATCTCTGTTCATCATTCATCTGAATGATCATTATCTCCAATAAACTGCTGATAGTCTTCAAGGCAATTAGAACAAGGATAGAACACGAATGTGTCTATTCATAGTAGTACATAACTACAATCCAAGTGGTTTACTACCACACCAAGTAACACACAAGTACTTGATCAAGAACGTAATGGTTGCGAACAATGGAACATATCCACCACAATAGTCCTCCTCTACTGTCATACCGTCTTCATAACAAACATCTGATAGCAATCTGCATAGAAACAATGTTATGATATATACTGAATTATTTGGGCCAATCTTTCACTCACATCTATGAGCTCTGAAAGAATATATGCCTCACGAACAGTGGAGCACATCCACCACAATAGTCTATATCTACTGTCTTCATAACAATCATCTGATGCCATCCTGCACATAAAAATATTGTTAAAGATAAACTGAATCATCTAGGCCAATATTTCACTCACGTTTGTGAGATCTGAAAGAGTATATGCCCTCATCAGCAATGGGCTATTTTCCCTATTCTTCACAAACAAGGAAGAAGAATTATTTTTTATTTTTGAGCCTGGACCATTTCTCACCCTGGGCCATTCTTCCTACACTAATTAAAGTGCACCCTGGACAGAATGTATAAACCCTAAGAAATGTTTGGACCATTCCTCACCCTGGGCCATTCCTCCTACACTAATTAAAGTGCACCCTGGGGAGAATGTATAAACCCTAAGGAATGACTGTCCCTGATTGCTGAGCCTGGACTATTCTGTTATGAACATAAATATACATATATCATAGATATTCATAACATAATAATTAATAAATAATAATTGTTAATAATGAAAGGTCATGTCTCAAAGGACATGACTATTGGTAAAGGGCACCCCTGCGTAGGTATATAAACAAGCCCTCATTTCTCAATTGTAATCATCTCATTATAATTATCTTATATCTTACTATTCATTTATTATTTACATTATTCCTACATGGATTACTTTGTTATATTCCAAGTATTTTGGATAATTCTTGTGTGAGCGAACTTTGTTCGTCTCATATTCCCCACCCTGGGCCATTCCTCCTACACTTATCAAAGTGCACCCTGAAGAGAATGTACAACCCTAAGGAATAACTATCCGGACCATTCCCCACCCTGGGCCATTCCTCCGACATTAAACAAAGTGTAACTTGGAGAGAATGAGTCTGCCCTAAGGAATGTTTGTCCTGCATCAACCTCCAAAACGGACCATTCTTCGAAATTGCTCACAACTGTGAACTTCAAAAGAATGACTGCCCGACGAGGCAGACCATTCTACTTGACCACTACTCAGAGTGATTGTCAGGAAGAATGACTGTCCTAGACCACTCCCCATGTTAACCACAATGGGAAGTTGTTGTCTATGATACATCAAAAATCAATCTACCTCCCATGTTAACTACAATGGGAAGTTACTGTCTGTAAAAAATCTCAATCCACTTTCTGAAGAGGAAAGCATCTGTCCAATCTGGACTATTTTTCAATTACAAATATAAATGCTCCCTCCTAACTGGAGAGTTATTTAAATCACAAAAATAAATGTTTTTCAAAAATATTTTTCCGTACCTTCTCTTAGCTTGGAGAATCTTCCCGATCCCCGTCTTCTCTCGGAAATATACAAACTTGATTCTGGATAGARGTTTTGTCAGGATATCTGYTGTCTRCTCATYAGTGGGAATATACTCGAGCTTTACTTCTCCTTCCTGGACTTCATCATGGATAATGTAATGATTGATTTCAAATGTACTTTAGTCTGGAATACTGTGAAGGCTTCATGTAGATCTGAACAATAGAGTATATCATAGTTGGAAAGCTAGAACATCTCTTTGTGGTACTTCTTCTGTCATCATGAGATCTGATCCACTGAGTAGTCATCTTGATGTTTATAGGAAATCTTCACCACGCTTCTGCTGTGCACTGGAGGTTCTACACCAAGTTGTCTTCTTCTTATCTGCATACATGAGTCTCTTTCTAGTATGCCTCAAAGTCTTGATATTTCTCTTCATACATACTTTATTCAATTTCTATGGAGAACATTCTTTGCATTTATCTGATGTAGAATTCCAACTCATGGATGTTACGGATGATATAATGACTCATGCAGTGATATGTCTGGTGTACTAGAACAAGTAATCATCATAGTCTTCTCCATCTGAGAGATCCTCTGGTTCTGGATCTCGCAATGCTTTCATTCATAAGTCTTCCATACACTATTCTTCATCACGACTTTCAGTTCTTTTGCTTGATTTCTTTCATATCAGGCTTGGTAATCTTGTGATTGTTGATGTAATGACTGGTTGTTCTGGCTTTTCTTTCTTTCTTGGAATCTTCATGTTTTTCATTATCTCTTGGATCCATGGAGTTTCTTATAGATTCCATGCCCTAGAGATTCCACTTCTTCCTTTCATCATAGGATCACGGATCTGGATGGACAACCAGGAATTCTTTAAGGATTTTCTTCGAAGAAGTCTTCTTCTGTGGTTGAACTGAACATGTACTGACTTTCATGGCTGCTACCAAGGATATATATATTTCATCATCTTCAATGGATCATAGGATTATCTCCCTCCTAACCCTTGCTTTATGTAAGAGTGCATATAATCGTCTCCCTCCGTCTGATAGAGTCCATATCTGCATCCTTATTATCTTCTGCAATATATAATTGGCTCTTCTGTCTGACAGAGTCCACGCTTCTGTCTTGTTGTCTTCTACAAAATTTCATAAGTCTTTTTCCAATTTCCTCTTGATTGTTTGACTTCTTTCTGTCTTTGCTTCTACTAAGTTTCTTCATGATTGATTCGGCTTAATAGCTTCCACATGATTTGTATCTCATCTTTTCATGTGTATTATCTGATGATATCTCTTTTCATCTTGTTTGTTCTTCCATAGGTATAGTTCCTTTTTGGAACACATTATTTTCCAAGAGATATACAAGATATGTACAAAGATGATGCAAGCAAGATATGTACAAGAAATAAGAAGAGTGTTGTTACCTTTTAGTAGAAGAAGTCTCTTCCATCCTGCTTAGTCTTCTTTGTAGGTTCCTTTTCTTCGACAATCGATGCTTCGTCTTTCTCCTTCCTTTTCTTTAGCTCGGGACACTAATTCCTATAGTGACCATACTTTTTACAGTTGAAGCACTGTATTTCTGAAATGTCTTTTCTTTGTTTTGGCTTCCTTTTTGAATCGAACTTTCTTTTGTCCCTGAAGCTCTTGAATCTTGCTGTGAAGGCTTGATCATCGCACTTATTTTGGGGTCTCTCTTTTGCATTGATCCTTGATTCTTCTTGAGCACAACAAGTCCAAAGTTCTTCAAATGTCGGGTACTCCTTCCTTGTGTTCATTCTTGCGGAAAATGCATCCCATGTCTTGGGAAGACCATTGAGTACTATGTTCACCAATTCCTTTTCTGAAGTGATCTCTTCAATAGCTTGTAGTTGATCTCTTAACTGGGAGATCCTTACAAAGTATGATGTTATGTTGTCGTCATCATTCATCTTCATGTCACGAAGCTCATTCTTCAGACTCATAATTTGTCCAATGTTTCTGACTGAGAAGAGATTTGTTAGGGCATCGTACATCTTCTTCAATGAGTCAAGATGTGAGATGTAGGGTATAAAGTGGTCTTTTATGGAATCCACTATGATACTCATTGCATTTATGTCAACATCTTTGAACTTCTCTATAGCTGCAACGTTCTACGGTTCCTTCTCTTCTCCTTCTTTAAACTCTGGCTTCACGATCTTTCCTTTCACAATATCCAACACTTTATTCTTAGCAAGGATGAGGTCAATCCTTGTATTCCATGCTTTGAAGTTAGAGGCTCCATCTAAATTGTTCTCAGACTTCATAGAGTTCGTCATGGCTTGCTTGACTTGGTCAAACCCTAGATTTGACCAGAAATCCAAACTTCACGTCTTGGCCTTCTGAGAGTACCAAGAGATGCACTGGTCTAGGGCGCACTGATCTATCCGAAGATTAGGTCAATCTCATCACTTAAGGTGCCTCGACAAGAGGTTTAGGGTTTCTACAACTACTTCTGCTAGTAACCCTAGTTGCAGTGTCTTGGAAGCTGTTTCTGCTAGTAACCCTAGTGACAGTTCCTCAACGAGCTCAATATCTAGCGGCTATGTTTCCTTCCAGCGTTTTAGGCTGACTGAAGGGGTGAGGGCCCATAAAATGTTAGAATATAGAACATGGTGTGCTCTTTTTACCATTGACGATACCCTCGTCACCCAACCATAGGCCGAAGCCTCCCTCCGAGCACCTTAACCTTGAATGAGAATTCCTCCGCAAGCAAACCCTAGGCTAGATACCCAAACAAAGGGTAGCGCACCTTTCCCCAAGGATAGAGCATCAAAAAAAGTTGATCAGATAGTCCAAACCCAAGCCAATACTGAAAACTTGCTGCTACTGCAGCTGCACCAACAGCTCTCCTCCAAACCTGCGCACAAGACTGCAACTGCAGTGCGCACCAAAATGGGAACTGCGATTCTGAGATGTGTCAAAATGAGAACTGGCGCCCTGTATTTATACTGGTTCTACCAAATTTGCTGGGGCTGACTTCTCCTCTTGGATATGTGTCTGTTCAGTATATTATTATTATTTCTGGCCGACTTCTTCTCTTGGAGGCTAATAACCTAATATAAATTATCTTCTTGAGCCGACAAGGCTTCTAGGGTTATTAGCCAACTCATTAGCGTTTATCTTGCTTCCCGGAGTCTTCTATTCTCGTCAGGTTCACATGTGGGGGTAAATAATTCCCGCAGCTACCATAATATTAACACCCAGGATTGGAGAAAACTGGTTCAAAACCACTGTCACAAAGAATGTTGAATTCAGGTCCTACTTGAAACCAGAACACAAGGGTTTGGTATGGAAGAAAGACATTCCTGTGTCTTTCCTTGAAGAGAAATGGCAACAGTTATTAAAATCCATTCTGGTTTATATAACTTGTGAAGGTAGATATAATAGGGTGATGATTTACCATTTCAAACTCATGAATCATTTCACTGGTAGAAACCCACTCAATCTGCCCTATTATCTCCACATAAGTTTATCTAAGATGGCTCATCAGGTCAAGGCTAAGCCCAATAAAGTTGTATGCAGGCTATCCCACCATGGTTTGATTAAAATCTTGGTTTATGAGCTATTGCAGAGAAGAGGCAAAGAATGGAATTACTTCTTGCTCTGGAATTATTTTCAGACTGATGTATAGCCAGAGGGTAAAAAGAGTCCTCATTCCAAGAAGTCTTCTACTCCTAGAAGTGGAAAGAGGAGGAGGAGAGCTATCTCTCCAGTTCTAGTTAATCAACCATCTCCTTCTTCTAAGCTTGATAAAACTAAGAAGAAGCTAAACTTCAGCAGGGAAACAGAGAAGGCCGAAGAACCCCCAGTGAAAAAGAGCATTCTTAATCTTCCCTACACAGACTCAGAGGATGAAGAGCACCAGATTGAAACAGGGCATAAAGATTTAGTTGCCACAAGACATGAAAATTAAGTATATGTAAATGTATTCATAGAAAGGTATGAAGATCTTCCATCACCTACACCCCAAGAAGAACAAGAACTACAAGTTGCAGATGCCTCATCTAGCAAAAAAGTGAAGCAGAGTAAATCAAAGGAAATCAAGAAGGTTAAAAAGAAGTTAGCTCAACAAGAAGTGCTAGAAAGGGTAATTAAAACCAGATATGACACCCTGTCGAAGAATTTTGCAGAAAGCAACTTAGCCTTAGAAAGATTAGCACATGAAAGCATAAAGGAAAAAACGAAGAAGGAGAAGATTGCAAAATACTACAACAACTTATGGAGAGTAGCTCAGGGCTTGAAGACAAAGGTCAAGGCTTTAAGGTTGCAAGCTATGTATTCAAAACACCAGTCTCAAACACATGCTACTCTTGAAACCCTAGCAGAGGTAGCAGTTCAGTGCAATGAACCAGAGGTAGCCAACAATCCTACAGTCTTTCCAGAAGTTGAGCAAGGTGCATAAGCCTTAGAAGATAAGCCCTAAGGCGTTTTAGAGCTAAGACAAAAGGTATTTTGAAATTTTGATAATTTCACTAAGACAGAACTTTCGGTGGCTTAGGCGAACATTTCGATTGTTCATTATCCACCGAAAGAAAATCTTTCGATAGCTAATTGGTCCAGATTTTGTCTATTCTAACTACCGAAAGCACTGACAGGGCAGAAAGTTAGTATTTTTTCACAGATCCAGGTTTTCCTTGTCCAAAAGCCTCAGGAATAGTTCCAATCGATAGACAATAATTAATGACATCTTTATCAAGAGTCTGTTTTGATTTTGGAGATGCTCTACAAGGCGGAAAGGTCAAAATTGGTTAGCTATTTTAAGGAATAAAACTGTTTTATTGTCAGCAGGTGTCATTTTCAACTTCTCTCATATCTCATGAAAATCCATCAGCCTTGGAAGGCTTACTACACCTGTCGAAGAATCTGAAGGACATGAAGATCACCCAAGAATAGGAATTGACCTATTTTATAGGATCTTTGCCTATTTTCTTGAGCTAGTAATTGACTTTTTATTTTTGGAAAAATTCGATCTAGTATCCTAGGATCTTGAAACTATTTGTAAAGGCTATAAAGCCAACAATATTGGAAGAATGAAGGGTTCGACTTTGAGTTCTAGACTCTACTGTTATTTTGATACATACACTTTCTTTAATATATTCAGCCTGCAAGATTCTTTCATTGTTATTGTCAGACTTTCTTTTCATTTCTATTCTATGCCTATGAGTTGAAATTATTTCTTTGTCTCTGTTTAAATGTCCTATGGTAAATGTCATCTTACCTTTGATTATTAAACAAGAATCATAAGAATCCACTGCTAGTTTGTTGACCCATCATATATATTGTTTATGTATGTTCTGGTTAATTGATTGGTTTCTTATCCATTTGATTTACAAACCTATCTGATAATAGCTCTTGAAGGCCTTGTACTGTTTGAATATAACTAGACTGTCTTGGAGATATAATCCAGTGATTTAGATATTCATCTTGATCCAACCCCAAACCCATTATTGAATAAATAATTACAAAAACAGTTAAGTTACCAGGCATCTCTGAGATAGAACCTAAGAGATTTTTCTGGAGTGATAACAGACAAGATGTAAGAAGTAGAAGGACCACCCATTTGAGCACTCGATCCTGGAAAAGTGAAGCTAGGATTGGGTCTAGAGGAAGGGGGATTCCAACCTCCTACCATCGGAGATGGTTGAGGGATATGACCCCCACCAAACACAAAGGGATAATAAGGAGGCATCGTGCCCCCAGACCCAAAACTAGGATTCACATAAGATGAGAAGAAAGAGGATGACAAGTGCGAATTCATGTATGACATACCAAAAGAAAAAGGATTAGAAGCCCAAGGCATTGAATGAGGACTATGATTCGACGTACCACTCATAAATACAAAAGGATTTGTCCGCATGGACTGAGCAGAGACCATGGGTTGGGTAGTGCTAACTGAGGGAGTCACATGGGCTCCACCAACCATAGCAGTCAAAACTCACGATGCAATAAAAAATCCTAAGGCCAACTAATAATCTGAGAGCACACTCCTAAATAAAGAAAAAGGCCAATGCACACAAACAAGATGTAATGGCTGAAAGGGACCTCCTAAAATAAAGTAGGTATGCCTCGCCCAAGAGGGGCCTGAGACTCTGCAAAAATATAGTGGAGGTATCATAACCAGTTATAAGGGCCCTCATATGCTTTATAGTGTAGTTAGTTAGATCCCCCTAGAGAGGAAATCCTCCATAAAGTCTCTGTGTTGTTTGATCCCTATCTGACTCAGGGTACCTGCAAAATAACAACTGCAAGAAACCTATGCGGCTACCTAGATCAAGCAACTAGAGTCACCACGATATAACCAATGCTCAGGCGAGCAGTCGCAAGTCTAGTCCACCGTATGGGTAGGGTAGCAAAGCCCGAAATCTCGAAAGGACCGCCTCTCAAGGAGGTAAAGGCACTAGCAAGACCCCCAAATACGAATAGAACCCCAAAAATATCTCTGACGCTAGGAAGGTATTATAGGGCCATCTCTGCAACTAACTTCACACGACCTCGTGCTTAACTTCGGTGTGAGAGGAGCCTCCCGAGGACACCAATTATATAATGGGTTTCACCACTCCCTGGTCAGGCACATATGTTGAGTTTTATAGCCTTGGAGAATTTTACTCACAAAATCATATTCCAAGGCCCTAGGTCCTATACTTGTTTGTGTACCTTGAAAAATAAAATCGTTTCTAATCAATTTTAATTATTCAACATTAATTTTAATGGC
>ML790355.1:1121433-1135546 GCA_009831015.1 Picea engelmannii | reverse complement strand
TCTGATTATTTTCACAATGCTTGAGGTTGGAATGGTGGAAGCACTATAATTGAATGACTCCTGGAAACCCATGTACAATATGTAAAAGCTAAGATGACCAGAAAAATGAGAAGAATAAGAGAAAACCCATGTACAATATGTAAAAGCTAAGATGACCAGAAAAATGAGAAGAACAAGAGCAGTAACCATACGGATCAGCATTTTGAAATGTTGCATTTCTTGTTTTTTTGACATGGAAACTTTGTTTGTTGTAACCTTGTTGCTGAAAATACAATATTTAAATCACCAAAAACCCAAATCAAAACCCATCATACAAACCCCATGTTTTGAGCTACAACTTTTACAACAAATTTAGATTCAATGAAATACAAAAATAATGGATGTGAAAAATGATCTTATTGTACAATCATCAATTTCCATGATTTTCAAGATTGCGGAATATCCCCAAACTCTGGCAAAAAAAATCCTTGAAATTTGCCTAGAACATCCTCAAAATCTGTCTGGAACGTCTTGGGGACGGCCAACAAGTCCCCGAGTCCCCAACAATTTGGGTAAGTTTCCTAAGGGTCCCCAAGTCCCTGGAACGCGGAAACGGCAGGTACGCGGGATTTTTTTGGGGAGGACAGGTCCCCGTGCAACATAGCTATTATGTAAATTGGAGAAAATAAGACAATGAATAATTCTATAATGTTGTACCAAGTCAGCGAGAGAAGTCGTATGCGCTTGATTCATACTAGAGAAAAATCACGTGGACTCGCAAAAATAAAGTTAGGCCCAAAAAACGCTCAAAGCATGAAAAGATCAAATCACTATCTCAACATTAAGAACAATGTTAAATAAGGTTGATGAATATGATGAGTGACTAGTTGGCAGTGTTGCAGTTCACAAAAAACAGAGCATGTGATATTGATATCAATCTTCTCTAAGATATTTGGACATAATTCATTTGTTGGCTCCAATACATTACCATTTTCACATTGTGCAAAACAAGATATATTGAATCCAGGTAGAGTAATTTTCACTCTCGGTGACAAACTGCTAAGAACTGGAATTAGTGATTCTGGGTAAGATAACAAAGAAGTTTTTCCATATGTGGCCTCCCAAAATGAAATAGTTCGATTAGCTATCAGAGAATGAATATGTTCAAGTGTTTCCACTATTAAAGGTTCCTGGAGGCTAATAAACTTTGAATCAAATATGATTGGTGGTCAAATCTTATGCAGGCAATTGAGCAATTGATTCCAAACCTTCTCAAGTTGAAAAACTGGACTGCCTTCCTTGGAAATTATGTCAACAATTGAGAAAGCACAAAGCCATTTGGATAAAGGATTGGAGAGTTTCTAAAAACAACACATCCATGGAAGAGTGTTAGCTAATTCATTGATGCAGGAGTATCATTCAAAATTGTATTTTTTTGTTTTTCTTAAGTTTGTAATAGGTTCTGGAGGATTCTATAGTTGCCTACGTATAGAGGAATTTGTTTTCCTAAATTTCCATGTAATGTAACTAAGTCAGCTTATGTGAGCATATAGCTAGAGGAGTTATAGTGATTTTAGGGATAATTAGAGTTGTTTTCATTTTTCTCTAAATATAGAGGATACAAACCTATCATTTTGGGGGGTCTGATTAATTTTCCTCTATTGTATGAACAACCCTGCTACAGTGTGGAGAGAAGAGGGTGTTTGTAGAGCAAATATTGTGTGGGAGAAGGAGATTTCAGGGTTTATTAATAAGATTGTGAAGTTGCAAACCCAATTTCTGTGTAATGTTCTCCTTTTATGGATTTATTGTTATTGAAACCCTATACAAGAAGTGCATACCATCATTAAGTGTGAATTAATTATGAAATATTTGAAATTCCCTTTAATTTTGTGTGGGTTTGATGAATTGGTGCTGTGAGGACGAAAACCAAAAATTTTAATTGTGGAATTGGGAAAAAATGGGTCGAATTATAAGCTAGATTGAAGAGCGAACGTGTTTGAAGGAWCCACTATTCTAGACATCCGGAATCCGGACTTKTTTAAAATATTTTWAAAAGATTGACTGGATTTCTGGGACCCGAATTGACTCCRTTCCACCAGCGAAGTTCCATTGTAAAGTTCAACGTGTTAAAAGGTTATCTGGATCCAACTTTGTTTTAAAAGTGTTTAAAAGGTACAACCAGATCTCCACCAATAATACTAACCCGGATGAAAGTTATAGTGCATCAAGGTTCCAACATCTGGATTTTCTATRAAGAGGACAATCTGGATCTCCATCGATCCCGATGACCCAGATTTTGAGGTTCCACAACAGGGTTCCACATTAAAGGTTTTAAGAGGASAAGAGATAATCCAGAAATATAGATTCTCTATCATTGAAGATGAAAAGGGTTTAACCAGAGGTGGAACACAGTGTATAGGAGTCTATCATTGAAGATGAAAAGGKTTTAACCAGAGGTGGAACACAGTGTATAGGAGAGAGAGKGAAGAAGAGARGGTGTGGATYAAATATTATCACTACACCATTCATGCTCATTCATGCTCCATGCCGACTCATATCTCAAAATRATTGTAATAGCACATTATCTAGAAATTTGACCTGCATAAATAGAAGTATATCATCTTGCATAGAAATATGATTGAGAAAGAAATCCATTGCATTAAAGACCCTGGAAGGCATTAACATAAAGATAATAAGGCCATAACATTTATGGGAACATTTGTCTAGAAAATATGTAAGAAAACAAAATCTGTAAAAAATAAGAAATATACAGATAATTGTAGAGCAGACTGTCAAAGATGTACCTTCAAACCATAGCACAGTTCCAACAAGCATTTGTATCTTGGTCCAAGAACCTGCCAATAAGGAAAAAGATCATGTGAAACTAATCATGTGACACTTCGATATCAGATTTGTTGCACCATTTAAAGTAAAATGGGAATAACAGGAAACTGTAAATCAAATTTGACAATAACAGAAATATCATATTTGACAATAACAGAAATATCATATTTGACAAAAGAATAAAGATCCCTAACATGCATAGGGAATAACAGGAAGTTGTAAATCAGTTGATAATCTGGCTACATGGGAATTTTGTAGTGCAATGTAAATTTTATTTCAAATGTTCCAAAGATAATAGGGTTGGATATACAAGAAACTAAGAAGACAACAGGATGCTTTTCACTGGTATATTAGTATTGGGGACATAATAGCTCACAACATCATCAAGGTGCTTTAACAGCCAGAAACAGATAGGATGCCTAGGGCAGGCCCAGTAAGAACAGTAAACATGATAATTTGAATTGCTCAAGGATAGTTATCCAGGGTCTAGCATAAAACTTGCAACATAGTGAAATGTTATTTATCGTGCATTCCCTATAGAACAAGGATTAAAATTCTACTTAAATCATGTGCCTTTCTGAGTAGATGAACACACAAGGCATAATAACCAAGGTGTTCCCTATAGAACAAGGTTTAAAATTATACTTAAATCATGTGCCTTTCTGGGTAGATGAGCACAGAAGGCATAATAACCAAGGTGCTTTGATAGCTAGAGTTAGATAGGGTACAAAGGGAAGTCCCAAAAACATAAGTTAAAATCAAGATCTAGAAATGATACCATGGGAAAATCCAACAAAAGAAGTTGAAATCAAGGGTTTCCAGACACTCCCCAAATCTGGCACAAAGTCTGCAAGTTCAACATAAAGTGAACAATGATAGAAATAAAATACTTAAGCAAGTGCATTTCCTGATAGATGAACACCCAAGGCATAATAAATAAAGATGCTTTGATTGATAGAGTTAGATAAGGTACACAAGGCAGTCCCAATGACAGAAGTTAAATCAAGAGTCAGATAGGGTACCAAAGGCAGGCCTAAAAACAAAACTTAAAATCAAGAATTTTCAGTTGCTCAAGGACAATCTCCCAAAATCCAGCACAAATTCTACTAGTTCAACATATGGTGATTTTTATATTTAAAGTGTTTTCTTAGAAGGATAGAAATGAAGTACCCAATAAGACTATAGATGCTTTGCCTAGTATTGACTTGAATTATGGATTGAATTGGACTCCAACAAAATAGGATGGCTTGGTAATTCCAGTATTTGTCCACAAAAACATAAAAACAAAATTGCTTCACACAAAATTCAAACATAACAACTTCATAAATATTTCCACTTTTGGTCCAAGAATGTAAAACCCCAATTATCAGACAATAGGAGAAAGAGTTGGTTACCTCCATATGTCTACAGCCTTCATCCTTGCCCACAAACATTAGCCTGACCTATTCAATCTTTTCAACCATCTTAGGGTTAACCTGCAAAAACTGACTCTTCACTTAAGCAACAACACAAATGAAGACACCAAAGAAACAATTGTTGGCTACCAAACATTCAAGTAGACATTCCTAAATATATACAAATGAATTAAAACTTCAAAAAGGATCAATCCTAGAAAGACTACAACAAAACATAGACCTCATAGAACTTACAAAAAAATTGCCTATTGAACCTTCACTCCACCAACTAACCTCAAATGGTAATCAAACTTTATCAAAAAAAATAATTGTCCAGAATCACAATCTTTTGGAGCTTCCATTGAAGTATTTCCATCATGTTCCTCATCTATTGGAGTTTGGTCTACCATTGCTTGTACAGGATATTGAATGAAGGCGTCAATCAAGGCTTCCCATGCAGCCTGCTAATTGAAACATACAAACAAAACCACCCAAGTAAAAAAACAAGAGGAAGCATTTAGGGAACTAAGAAACCAAACATAATGTGTTGTAGATAATTTCAATCAATAAATTTTAACAAGTGACCTGCTTTTTGTAACATTTTCCCCAAGTAAGAGAATAAACAATCCCAGTAAGCATACAGTATCAGTCTTGATGTCCTTATGAAACTTTATAGTAAAATATATATGATTATGGATAAATGATCGCTCTTCTAAGCTCTACACCAATCAACAAAAAAAATTCAGTGGCATACACAGCAAGCCCATAAATTTTCCATATGAACATGTAAGAAGTTGAATCATCATACTATAAGTTCTCCCTATGAAATATGTAAGAAGTCGAATCATCATACAAATTTATCCTAAGTAAATAATCATCGTACTAAGTTCAATTTGGATAACGAACGGTGAAAAAGTGTAATAGAGCAACTATGTTTTTGGATAAATTTGTAATAAAATTCCTCGTCACTCTTTTAGAACACATTAAATAGAACGATAGGTCTCAAGAGATTAAAAGTACCTTGGGGTTTCCTAGGAGGAAAATCCATACCTTGTATGAGCTTGGCAAGAGCAATTCAAAATTCGATCAGCTCAAACAAACAATATCAATCTTGTGCAACAAACGCAAGCTTGTTAAAATGCATCTTCATGAAAATAAACACTTAATAAAACTTAGTTGGAAATTTTGTGAAAAATTTTGAGCCTTTAAATGACCTCAAAAGGGAGATATAACCTCTTCAAAAGGGTTTTTTATAAACCCCAAACATAAGTACTTGGTGGTGTAGATAAAACCTCATACTCCTATTGAACTATGAAATGTCAAAAATTAAGACAACACTTCAAGATTCTCCTCCACGGGAAGAAAATAAAACATCGTGTAAAAACATCATAGGGTAATTGGAAAGAAAATAAAGCATTGTGTGAAAACATTATAGGGTAATTATTGTGCATGAATTAAACAAACCTCATTACAACAACACATGATGTTTTAAGATGCTAAAATCCTTAAAATAAGGTTTTTATGAATTGCCTTGCTTTTATGCACATATAGACAAACACGACCAATTTGAAGCATAGATTACAGATCCTAGAACATATAGCTATGTTGTTGTGATAAGGTTAGATAATATTAAACCCCAAAAAAATCAATAACACATGCATCCCACATGATGGATATTAGAAAGCAGAGCACTACAATACTCAGAAATCCACACCTAATTTAGAGAAAAGACTCACAAAAAAATTGTAGATAATAAAACACCAGAATATGAGACATACAAGTTAACAAGAAATAGGGCAATGGGACGAGAATGTATTAAGTTTTCATACATAATTAAAAATTATAGTTCCAAATAGGTCAATTCAGTGGTGGCATCAAGCCTAATCAACACTATACCATCTCCACACCTTGCAAAATACTATTATAGTCTATATGTACTCCTTAAGTGCTACCTCCTTCCTAGTCTTGGTGCCCAATCTTGGTGATATTTTATTGGTACTCCTATTCCGTGTATGATAATGTATTTTCTTGCAACTACTTTCCTTATCCTAGTAACACGTCTACTTGCAAACCCCCTTCATCATGCATAACAACTTGCCCATCTATTGTTGATACTAACAAGACATTTCCATTCATAATTTCATCATTCCCCCTGATATCTGTTACCTGATCTCCTCTACTTGTAGCTAGTTCATTTTCTTTTGTACTACTTTGAGATTCATTCTGCATGGTTTCTATTTTTCTTTGGCCAATATCTTCATCCAAAACCCATTTTTTACCCTTCCTTGATCTTTTTGAATTCCATTTTGTACAAGCATTTCTACCTTTAGATCGTTCCCATGTTTCAACCTTTTTTCTTATACATGCATCCCTTATCCATTCTTCAATAGAATCTTTGCCGGTAGTGTCTAATTCCCGAGGAAACCTTGATACTATGTGCCTATAAAACCATTGAAACATTTGAACAAGTGGATTTGAAATAGTTGAGGCACCTTTGTGTTGAGTACTTTTATGATATGCTACCCTTGATGTCATTGGGCCTTCCAATAGCTCTTGAAAATGGGGCATGAACCCACCGGAAGAGAGGCCAGTGAAGGTATGAAAGATCAGTTGTAATGAGGGGTAGAGGGTTCATATCCTAAAGAATTGGTGATATGCTCTCCCATAAATATAAAATTTTACTCACATGGATTTAATTAAAAAACCACTCACAAACAAAACACACTTGTTTCACCAAAGAAAGACATGAAAACAATGTACAACAACAACACTAACATTAAAAGAATGCATGTTTTGGTCTTAGGTTCTTTTGCTTAAGATCATCTTATGACACTTATACGAGTAACATTATTATATGCCAAATTCAATGTACATTTCTCCCAATAGTAGGCTGAGAAAATGAAGAGTTCCTTTTACAATTTGATCCACTGTTTACATGGTAAACCATTTTTCTAGTAGTGTTGAAAAGGATGTTTGTAGAGGATCATCCAAAAACTTGGATGACATTTTCCTACAAATCTTTATTTCTGAACATTGTTTTATGGAAGTCCAAGTAGTAAAGCTAGGATGACTACTACAACCATGTATAGAATTTGAGAACTACAGAGTTAAAAAAAATTGGTTACATTTTGAAAGATTTTCAAATTAGTATAAAAGCTAGTCTCATATGTTTAACATTTTTATAGCTTCTAAAGATACACTTACAATGTGAACACTTTGAAGTTGACATAAAACTGGACTTTTTTTGGTGTGAAGTTTAAAATGATAACTAACACTTATCAAAAGACATCTTGAATATATTCCCCATGAAAACACATAATTGAGTCAATCAATTACATTCATTAATGTTTGGAGAACACTAGATCATCTTCTTCCAAACATAGATATGAATTATTTCTTGCAAACCTGGCATTGTATTCCATTTGCTAATAAGTATGACCAATATTTTTAGGCCAATCTAATATGTTGAAAAAGATACTTTCAAATTTATAATATCGGCTCCAAACAAGTCTACAATATTCACAAATAGTATTGGAATACTCTATATTGCAAATTTATTACTTTGATGCTTATTTTAGAGATTGCAAATATCAAGAAAGACTTTAAATCCAAATACTTGGACTGAAATAAATTGTAATTTAATAAAATCACAGTTTACTAGGGCTCACTTCACTCAAAAATGTGTTGTTGGTCATTGGTTTCAATGCTTCATACGAGTTTCGAGACATGGGTTAAACCCTTCTCGTGGATCCTAACTACGACGATTGTGGCATAGACTAACGCCTACGGGTTTTGGTCTAACAGAAATCGTAGTCCAACAAATAGTATCAGAGTGAGAGGTCTCAAGTTTGAAACTCACCTGGATCGCGCTGGGGTGGAGATTGATGGACATTGGATTCATTGCTTCCCGTGAGTTTCATGACATGGGTTAACCCCCTCTCATGGATCCTAACTTCGATGATTTTGACGAATACTAATGCCTACGGGTTTTGGTATAACAAAAATCATAATCCAACAAGGAAATAAATCATTTTTCCTTAGCTATCAATTTATTTCGAGTACTTTGATGGATGATTTTAAGAATAAATGGAAAGCAAAGATTGCAGTCAAGATTCACGATGCTTTGCATGAGCATCTTATTTAAAATGAGTTTTGACATAACTTTTCATCTCACATCCTATTATGGTATCCATTAGCTACAACTATTGCAGAAGAATGCTCATTCTTGTTTTAGAAATAGAAGGTGTACTTTAAGTAAGTGTAGGAGCTCAAATTATGTTTGTTGCATGAATGAACGTAATAGATTGAGGTAACATACTAATTTGGCTCTCTCAAATTCACTACAACACTCAATAATCCAAGGCAAGGATGCCTCCAAATTTTCAAGCAAGGCATTACAAAAAGCTCCAATGATGTTATTGTTTATGGACATGTGTCAAGTCTCTTCTGGTTTCTCTTTGAACTTTTACCATTAACTCAAGCATACATGAAATATGATTGAGAAAAGGCCATGATATTGTCCCTACAAATAGCAAATCATTTTGGTTTGATTTTCATGTCTCTAGAAACAAATCAATTTATTAGTTAAAATTATCATTGTCTTTGTAATAGCATACACCAACAAGGCTCCCAAATTATCATTGTCTTTGTAATATCATACACCAACAAAGCTCCCACAACACCTTCGAAATAAGCTCAATACAAGGATTTTTGTGTGAACATTTCATTGAAGAACCTTTGAGCATCCATCACTCTATTGAAAATTGGCATAGTTGTTCCAATGTCAACTTTTCCATAAAGTTTGACCAACTATACTTATCAATACAAATTTCTCCTAAAGAGAGCACAATAAATTACTAGAAAGAAACCCCTAAAAAGAACCTTAAATAAGAACAAAATCCACCATAAATGGAACCTCCAACTAAGAAAGAAAATCAAAATAGGAAGGTACTGCCTCATTCATGAATTAAACCCTCATTATGGGTGCTCCAATCCAAGGATGAATAAGCAAAAGAACCCCAAAAATAAGTGAATAAATCAGGTTCAAATGGTCTCAAATAAGATGCCCTTCTACATGCAAAGTATAGTCACAAAAGCACCAACATAATCAACTGAAAAAACACTCTAACCATAAGTTGATACCATCACACAAAATTCAATGACATGCAAAGTATAGTCACAAAATAACCAACATAATCAGCTGACAGAACACTCTAACCATAAGTTGATACCATCACACAAAATTCAATGATTTTCCTCAAAGACAATATTCAACATAATAACTTGGAACTGATGTTCAAAATAATGATTGAATCAATCTTTATAAACAACCCCCCCTCCTAACAATTTCAACATATTTCTTACTGAAACTATAGTGTGTCTCTTCAAGAGTATCCTTCATGAACCACAAAAAAGGACTGGAGTTAATAATGCTCTCTAGTCAATGTTTTAAAGATTCACTTATAACCCTTGAATCCACAACTATAGCTTCAAAATTTATTCCTTTTGTAACCATTTGTGTAACAATTCATCCATAGCAGGCCCAAGGGATGCTTGGGCTTGCTATGCATGCCAACAAGAATCCATAGCAGGCCCCTCAGGGCTTGCTATGCATGCCAACAATAGGCATGCATAGAAGTCCCATACATGGACTGTAGGCCCCTGGGCCTCCCGTGGATGCTTGTTAGCATGCACAATAGGCCCCTTGCATGCCAATAGGCATCCATAAAATGTTGATCCAAATCGCTTTTTTGGTTGCAATGGTCATGATGAAATCTACTGGAGGATTCATCCTTATGTTGTACTAGTAAGAACATAATTGAATAAATTCTACAGTTTAAATTCAATATTGGGAGATGTGATATGGACTGGATGAGATACCACGTTATGAATCAACTAAGTATTCTTCATAATGTGCTCATCAATCCATAGAAAACACCATGGTATTTTCTATATTACATCATAGAGAAAAGTGTTGTGATAAAAAATCTCTTGTATCTCCACTTGCCACCTCTCTAAGAGTGCATGAAAGGATGAAAATATAAAATATGTGTAGGCCTATAATTGAAATCTAGTAACTACACTTTGAAAGCCTTGAATTATTCATCTCAAGTCATTGTTTTGGACACCTATTGGCAAAATTCTAAATATTCTTGGGATCATCCCTACGAGTTGTAAGCCCTCTTTGTAAAACATTAACACTCTCTTTCTTTCCTTGATAATGGATCAAACCCATGATAATATAACCTATATTTCTAGGATTTTAATTATCTCCAAGGGGAAAATGATAGGAGGCCATTAATTGGAGGGCTACCTCTTCAAATTTATCTACAAGTGGTTGATCAGAAACAAAAAGCTATTTCTATGACAATATTCTTTCAATTTTTTGTTGGAGATTTTGTTCAAACTCAATAATATCCTACAACTTATTAGTTAACAATCTACAACAACATGGTAATAGAATAAAATATTCCCGATTACATCCATATTGACAATAATAGAACTAATTCATTTTACCTGTACTTAATTGCACTTTTTTTAAGCATTTATATGTCACATCCTTTTTAAGGTAAACCATGACAAGTAGTAATGGCACATTTTCCATGTCAATTTATTGCATAAAATCACAATAGTTGCCTTTCTTTGTTGTTCTAAACACTACCATAAAATAACTGACTAACTGGACATCACTATTTATTTAACCAAATAACCATGTTGTGATTTAGATAAGTTCATCGTAGATCTACATTATAAATACTATGTATGAACCCCTTACTTGAGTCCTTTAGCTAATGCCTTCTCCTATGGAAACACCATGTTACCGGCATCAAACCTCACACTTATCTTCAATTTTTTTCCAAAACCACATTTACCACAAACACCTCAATAGGCATGACAACCTCATGAAAAATATGGAATTTAATCACCACACTGGCAAGATGCAATTTGAGTTGTTAACACTTAGCCAAACCAAGAACAAAAACTAGGGGTTGCAATAGAATGTGAAAGATATTTTTATCCATTGGGAACCAGTTACGACTAGAATTCATTAGAAGAATTATTTTAAATCTAGGCCATCCTTTGCCCCTAGATATTGTTAAAATGTATGATAATATTTTTATGGAAACATCACATTTTATAAAACCTTGGATGTAGATTATGTGGTTTCCTTACTTATCAAGTCTCACAAGGAATGGAAGTTCTACTGTGGAGTCCAAGTTTTTATCTCATAGATCTAGTAATTGCAAAAGAGTTCTAGAATATCTAACCTAATAACTTGGAATAAATCTTGAATAAATAGGGGTGACAGGTGCAAGGCGGGGGGGGATTATTCACTATCTCGAAGGAAATTCAGTCACTTCTTATGCTTGGAGTTTAGACAATGTCTCAACTAAAACTATCGAGGCTTATGCCCTTTGGGAAGACATCAAAATTGAAAAATAAATGAGAATTCATAAGCTAATTATCCTAGGAGATTCCATGTTGGTGATTAGGGCGATCATCAAAAGAAACATTGCCAGGAACGATGTTTTCACTAGCATTATGTCTCATTCCCTCGTTCTCCTTGTCAAATTTGAAGATTACACCTTATTCCACATAAAGTGTGAGCATAAGACTTGCGTTGATAGATGGGAAAAAGTTGGATCAAGTTTAGAACGGGGTGAAATAATTATTAATGGGGTAAAGGGGAGGATCCCCATTCCATAATTTTCATGGAATATTCATTAATTTTGTGGGACAAATGGTAGGTCGTTGGAATGGATGGTCGCATGCTCAAGCGACTCACACATTGTTTTGGCGTTGGAGTTGATGGGTGTTGTAATGTACCCCATCTTAATTGAGGTCCATTACTTGCAGAATTCACATAAAATTAATATAATTTTTTCTAAATAGATTTCTATAGCTTACCAACTACATCAATACACACATATTTAACCATTTTTGATACCATTTAATTAAATTCATCTACAACATGGTAAATAAATATGAATGCAGCTATAACCCCAATACAGTAGCATATAATTTTTTCTCATACACAAACTAAAATGCACGGAAATTAAACTCATAGAATAACTAATAAGACAATTTTTTTTTTATCTCTTTTAAATCACTTGTTGTTCCACCCAACCATACACTAGAAAATTTGGGTCATTTTGCGACGACTATTTCGACGCTCTTGCGACGTTATGTCGTGGATATTGCGACGAATCTGGAGTCTTTGAAACATCATTTTATGTCATGTGGCAATTGCGATGAACTTGAATTAACGTCGCAAGAGCGACGACCCTAGGGAACTTCTCACAATTGTGAAAAAAAAAAGAAATATCATCGCCAATACGACAATATAGGAAAACAATGTGAAACCAACATTTCATCTCAATTGTGACGCCCATTGCGACGACAACTTTCATTGTTTATATATCAAAAGCATCACAACAATTTAAGTTGTCGTCGCACTTGAGACGACAACTTTTTGTTGTTCATATAGAAAAAGCATCGCAACAATTTAAGTTGTCATCGCACTTGAGATGACAACTTTTCATTGTTCATATAGCAAAAGCGTCGCAACAATTAAAGTTGTCGTCGCACTTGTGACGACAAATTTTTGTTGTTTATATAGCAAAAGCGTCGCAACAATTTAAGTTGTCGTCTCACTTATGACGACAACTTTCATTGTTTATATAGAAAATGCGTCGCAACAATTTAAGTGGGCATCGAAAGTGCGACGAAAACTTTCATTTTTTATATAGCAAAAGCGTCGCAACAATTTAAGTTGTCGTCGCAAGTGCGAAACAATATTTATTTAAAAAAAAAAATTGAAAAATTATTTTAGGCTGCAATTTTAATATTAATATTACCATATCCTCCAAGTGGAACATGGTTTCTCCTACAATTCCTTGGATAATGGGGATAGGTCTCAATGCCTTGATAATGTGCATGAGAGGACAATAAATACCTTAGGCTCTAAATGAATCTTTCGTGGACCTACAAGGGCCATGGACAAGGCCACAAACTACAAAACATGCCCTATATAAGATATCATTATCATTAGAGTGGTATGTGGATGCCATTAGAAGGTTTTATGCATTAGGGATGGGTACTAGAGCCTTTACCATGGTTGGGTCAGAAGTCGAGGGAATTAGGACCTAAGTTAATATTCTTAATCTAATAGGCCATGATCAAGGCCTCAAACTACAACATAGTTCCTTTAAAGTGAATCTTTGTCATATAAGTAGGATATGGGTGTAATAATGAGTTTTTTCATAGTAGGAATGGGTCTCAAGGACTTTCCCATAACAAAGGGAGGACAATAAGGGCCTTATTCCATAAATGGATTTGTAAGGCTCAATATCCATGAACATCACCTTCAACATAATCCCTTTAGAGGAAATATTTGGCCTCCAAGTTGAATATGTGTACCATTATGAAATATTTTGCACTAGGGACATGTGAATTAAGTAATTAGCCATGGTCAAGCGAGGAAAATAAGGCCCTTGGGTCATTTATGAATCCTTTAAGGATTAAGGGACATAATCAATGCCCTAAACCACATAACATGTTGTCTATAGGGAATCATGAAACTTTGAGTGAGATATGGGTATTGTTATAATATTTTGTGTATCAAATATGGCTATGAAGGATTTAACCATGGTTGGGGGATAAATCCAAGGAATTAGGCCTTGAAAAAATATTATTGGGTTAATAGGCCATGATTAAATCCATGAACTACAACATGAGACATTTAAACGTGATCTTTTGCATACGGGTTGGATGAAGTTTCCATTAGGATTTTTTGTGTAGTAGGGATTTATGTTGGGGCCTTGACCATGATTAGGTGATGAAAATAGGGTCCTTAATCCATAAAGTATGATCAATGCCTTTAACTACAACAT
>ML790355.1:1082021-1097882 GCA_009831015.1 Picea engelmannii | reverse complement strand
AAGAGGGGAGTGTGCCAAGATACAAAAAAAATTCTATTAAGGCCTCTTTGAGTTTATTACAAAATGAGAAAGAGAGAAGAAGAAGAAGAAAATGTTGTTGTGAGGACCCTCTCAAAGTCAAGTTTCTTTGTTTGTGGCTTGTCTATTGGATGTATTTTCTGATCCTTTGCTGAAATTTGTGGTTCCTTCGATTATTTGAGGATGCTCAAAGTGTCGATCTTGATCTAGACCCCTTATAGTTCCTTCTAGAACTTATCTTGTCAGACTATTTCTTTCTTCTCTGGTGGTCTATCTTCTGATTTTTCTGATATTACTGTGTAATACTTGAACTAATTTGGGTTTACCACAAATGTCTTCATTAGGTCCTTTTGTACAAGTAACATGAACTGGACTGTGACTTTCAAAACCTACCACGGACTTGTACTCACCCAAAGAATGGTTTGGGACCAGGCTAGTGGGAAGAACATCCAACATCTTTCACTTGGTCTCCCTCTTTTACCAATGCAAGGTACCAATTACTAGTAGCTTGGATATCCTACCCCAAGATGTTTCTCCTAGCTGGAAAAATGATATGGTTGCATGTTAGGAATACTCTTTAATTCCCCTCTGTGTTTGAGATTGAATGATTGATTCCCAAGAGGGACATTCCTTCCTTTATGCAATGTTGATCATCTCCTCTTGAAGTCTGTATCCAAGATGGTTGTTTAAATTTTTCTAGAGGGAGGAGAGGCTCAAGTGGATTATCGCATGTAATGCTCATCATCAACGTAGCTTATTTTGGAAATTTAACTGTTTGCAGGATGTTTTTCCTTTGTTCTATTGGTTGTCTTAAAAAGGAGCTTGATTCATTTTTGATGATTATGGGTAAGTATGTGAAGCGATTTCTGATCTGAAAAAATCTTATTCTTGTGTGACTGTGCATGTGTGGGCCATTCTCACTATTCGAGGTTGGCTATGAATGATGGTGTAGGTATGGGCATACGATATGGAGATATAGGGCCAATTGTCTTTGTGGATGTTGCGTGATCTTCATTGGTCTATCAATGTATCTATTTCATGCGAGATATATTCCCTCATAAATTTATCTGATGCCATGATGTCTTCATCATGGGTCTAAAGGTGGTTGATGGTTTCACATGTGTCCATGTCACTGTATGAGTTGTTCTCCACTATATTGATTTTCTCTTCTTTTTTTCTTTCACAACAAATGTTTTGATGGATTCTGAATTCTTTTTATTGTCTTTGTTCATTTTTTTTCTGACTTAAGTCACCCTGATAGGTTTTCGACTTAGTTGAGTCTTGTTGGTGCTTGTACAATGGTTTACACTAGCAAGATGCGAGGTTGCTATGTTCAATATCTTTTCAGGCGGGCCCCATTGACTAATTTTTTGAAAGAGTGACCTTGCATCATTGCTAATTGTACTGGTCCATGTTATAATAAAATAGATGTGCTCATTTTTCCATAGAAAATATAGCAATATTGTCACCCAACCATAGGCATGAAGCCACCCTCGAGCACCTTTAACCTTGAAAGACATAATAATTTCGAAGCAAACCTTAAAACTAGTAGCCAACCAAGATAACATATCTCTATCAAAGGCTAGCATACCAAGCAAAGAATCCAAACCATCACCAAGGAAGAAAGTACAAACCATAACCAAGTATAAAATCCAACCATAACCAAAAGACAAAATCTTAGTTGTAGTAGTTGCAACTGCACTCCCTCTCCAAAACTTGCACACCATTAGTCTGTGTGAGTTGTGAGAGTGTGAATGACAAATGAGCTCTAATGCCCTCTTATTTATAGTGCTCTTGGTCATTTGTCTAGGATGGATTCTTCTTTTAGAGGTTAACACTTAAATATTTATTCTTTTATTGAGCCGACATGTCTTCTAGGGTTTCTACACATCTGTTTAGGGTTTCTCTTGCTTCCTGGAATATTTCTCATAAAAGATTACACGTAGAGATTAATACCTCCCGCAACTACCATAATATCAACACTCCCTCATATCTAGGGAGGTATTAAAGGCAATTGTATTGAGCACAAACAGACCATTCAACCGATAGCATCATCATATCCACAGAGATTATCTCATGATAGTGTAGATCAACTCACGAGCAACATCACTACTATCGGTATCATCTGATAGTATCAATTGCATCATCTTTTGAAGCCATACTCCACCTGATTAATCAGGCATGATGTTGAATAAGTCACTCACTCCACCGAGTGATACAAGGACCATTCTTCTAATCTGGACATATGTCCTAAAAGAATGACTATCCGAATAGATGTTGAAAGCCACGTCATAGGCTACATAGATCATTCCTACATGAATGTCAGTCTTAGAATATTTTCTAATATGGACATATGTACCATAGAGATCCATTTCTACCCATATTCTTTAGAAAACATTCGTCCTGTATCAACCACCCTAATCAGAACGTCATGTCCTTAGGGGGTGGACTATTCAACCTGATCAGGCCAATAAGTGTGCCTTAGGAGAAAATCGGTCCTAAACCATTTTCCTAATCAGGCCACAACCCGTGCCTTAGAAAAATACCAAGCCATGATACATTAGTGATATGTCAACCTGAACCATTCTCCACAGGGAGAATGTCTGTCCACCAACACACCGACTATCCATCTAGCTGTCAATCAACACTAGTGGTAGTCTCCATGGAAATTAGATAGTAGAATATTGCTGCTATAATTCCATCTAATAGAACACAATTGTGTCTATCAAGAGTAGTATACAACCACTATCTAGTGGTACACAACCACTCCTAGTAGCATACGACTACTAACTAGTGACACATAGTCATTACCAGTGGATCACATCCACCACAATGGCATATAGTTACTGTCTAGAGACATACAATATCCACAACAATCATATCATATGATATCAACAATATCATGATACAAACTTATTCATATGGGCCATTCTTCGAATCCCATCTATGAGATTTGGAAGAGCATCTTCCCTCATAAAGTAAAACATCAACCATGGGCTATCTAGACTATTCTTCCCAAGCATAGAAGAATAATTGTCCCTGATTTCTGAGCCTGTACCATTCACCTAACTGGGTCATTCCTCCAGCAATAATCACAGTGAAACCTGGAGAGAATGAGTCTGCCCTAGAGAATTCTTGTCCTTGATTGTTGAACTTGAACCATTCACCTAACTGGGCCATTATTCTGACACTAATAATAGTGCAACCTAGATAGAATGAGTCTGCCCTAGGGAATGACTTTGCGGATCATTTCCTAATGGAAATTATTGTTCCACAACACAGGTATTCCAACAAAGGACAAACACCTTCAGTAACCACTCACATAACCAGATCAAATATCAACACACCGATATTTTCATGTGGTAAAACCCCTACGGGGAAACATCCACGGCCTCGGCCAAAGCAGGCACTTGGAGCAGTTTATTAATGCAAAGAAAAAGATTACAAAGAGATTTTACAAGAGAGTTTCTCACAATCAATTATCGACAAATGAGCCTCCATGCTCTTTAAATAGAGATCATGGACCAATTAGGTGTTAAGCCACAGATCAGTTGCCATTAATATCGAGGAGAGTATGAACCATTGGATCACTCTATGTCGGGAACATATCATGACCGTAGGATTTCCTAACTACAAATGCACACTAATGCATACTAAAGAAACACACTAGAAAACACACTTTTACCTAATGACACAATAGACCAAGTAGATCTTACTAACTCCTAAGTGTCTAAATATCCTAACATCCCCCCTTAAGAACAACCTGGGATAGGATTGAAGGACTTACAATAGTGACACAATAGGAGAAGGAAGGAGGCATTAGATCCTATCCCCCCTTAATGACAACTTCCTGAACTCCTAACATAGATCAAAGTTTGGAAAACTTCGCTTTTGTAAGAGACTTTGTGAAAATGTCTGCAACTTGATCTTCTGTAGGGAAAAAGAGCACTTCAATAACTTGATCATGAATGATATTTCTGATGAAGTGCATGTGTAGCTCGATGTGTTTTCTACGCTAATGTTGAACTGGGTCTTTGGTGAGATTGATGGAACTCTGAATGTCACACCAAAGGCTGGTCGGATGCTAGTGTTGGAATCCAAACTCTGAAAGGATCTGTCGAAGCCACAAGGCTTCCTGACTTGCATTTACCACTGCTCGGTACTCTACTTCTACTGAAGAAAGTGCAATAGCCTGTTGTTTATTACAGACCCAAGTGACAGGTCCTGAACCAAGGCTGAAAACATAACCTGCAGTAGACTTCCTATCATCATGGTCGTCGACATAATATGAATCAGTGAAACCAACCAATAAAGGAGTCCCCCCTGAACTGTAATGTATCCCGAACTGAACTATACCACGAACATAGTGAAGTATCCTCTTAGCTGCTTTCCAATAACTTTCATGGGGTGTTTTCATATATCGGGCAACAAGACCAACAACAAAGGAAAGATCAGGATGGGTATGAGTCAAGTATAAGAGGTTACCAACTAACTGACGGTACAGGGTGGCATCAATTTCAGGAGAAGTACAGGTGGCAGAAAGCTTGACTCCAGACTAGAAGGGAGAAGGGATTGGTTTACAATCGTCCATGTGAAAGTGATGAATAAGGTCACAAGCATACTTAGACTAGGAAATAAAAATTCCTTCATTGGTTTGCAAAACTTGGAGGCCAAGGAAATAGTGCAAAAAGCCTAAGTCTGTCATTTCAAATTTCTTCTTAAGGATGGTTTTCACATGGTTTAAAAGTTTTGAGTCACTACCAGTAAGGATAAGGTCATCAACATAAAGGACAAGGATTATGAGATGGATTCCTACTTTCTTGGTATAAACATTAGGATCAGAATGACATCTAGAGAATCCAGTGGTAATAAGAAAGCTATCCATTTTGGCATACCAATCTCGGGGATCTTGCTTGAGGCAACAAACAAGGCTAGAGTCATTCTGGACATAGTCAGGAGGTTGTTCCATGTAGATTTATTCTTGCAAATATCCATGCAAGAAGGAGGATTTAACATCCATCTGATGGACCTCCCATTTATGTGAGGCAGCAAGGGAAAGAACAAGGCGGATGGAATTCATTTTTTATATAGGGGAAAAGGTTTCATTATAGTCAATTCCTTCAACTTGGGAAAATCCTTTGGCAACTAACCGAGCCTTGTGTCTTTCAACACTTCCATCTGATGCATACTTAGTTCTGTAGACCCATTTACATTTAACAAGTTTTCTTCCTTTTGGAAGAGGTACAAGATCCCAAGTATCATTTTCCATTAAAAAACGACACTCTTCATTCATTGCTGTATCCCAATTTGGATGACCTGGAGCTTCTGCAAATGTCTCTGGATCATGAGTTTTTGAAACTTGAGCCAAAAGAGAAGAGGCTCACTAGAATTGTGAACGTGTTCAACGCTGATATGAAGGATCATCGACAAGATCACCAACTGCTTCTCATGTTGAACAGGCCCACCTAGGAAGCAGTGGAGCTGGTGCTGGTTCAGGTTCAAAGGACTCATCTGAAGGAGGGTGAGTAGGTGGAGGTGGATTTTCATCCTCACTGTCATCATCTGAAGAAGAAACCAGATCATAAGAAGGCACAAACGCTAAAGATGGCTCACAGGCCGAAGAAGGCATAATCGTCGAATTAGGCTCGCAGGCCAAGAGATTTTCATCAAATTTAACATCTCTTCTAATAATAATTTCATTACAATGTGATTGAAGAAGTCTATAACTTTTGACATCTTCAGAATAACCAACAAATATACACTTCTGACTTTTAGGCTGCAATGATTTCCTTTTGTCATCAGGAATGTGAGCCCATGCTATACCGCCAAATACACGGAAGTGACTTACATCTGGTTTAATTTTAGTCCAAGCTTGTTCCTATGTTATATTTTTAAGAGCCTTTGTGGGAGTGCGATTTACTATGCAATTTTCATAGTTTATGGCTTTCACCCAATACTTTAGACTTAATCCCTTAGATTGGATCATACAATTAGCCATTTCTTTTAATGTGCGGTTCTTTCTCTCAACAACACCATTTTGTTATAGTGTATATGGAACAATGTGTTGCATTTGGATTTCCTATGTAGTGCAGTAGCTTGTAAAATTATTGTTCACATATTCGCCTCCATTATCTGTTCTTAACCTTTGAATTTGATGTCCAAATTGCTTTTCTACAAGGGCCTTGTAGGCCAAAAACTTGTCAAAAAATTCACTCTTGAGTTTTAAGAAGTAAACCCAAGTATGCCTGGAAAAGTCATCAATGAAAGTTAAGAAATACTTGCACCCAGAAAAAGAAGGAGAAGAAAGTGGACCACACAAATCACTGTGAACAAACTGCAAAGGACCCGAGGCATGCCAAGAGGCACGTTTGTCAAAACTGTCCTGATGATGTTTTCCGAGAACACAACCGACACAAACACCATCTCTGCATGAAACAAGAGGAAGACCAGTCACTATTTGTTGATTACATAGTTGCTACAATGAGCGATAGTTTAGATGACCAAACCGCTCATGCCAAAGTTTTCTCAAATCATCGCTATGAGAAACAAAAACTGATGAAAAAGATGATGACCCAAAGTTGTCAAAATTGTACAACCTGGTAATATCATCAACAATTCCAGTTGCAAGAACATGCTTAGGATATTTTAGATCCTTGATTAGAACTTGGTGAGGTGAAAACTCGACGGTTTTACCTTCACCTGAATGAGTGATTTGATATACTGATAGAAGGTTACAAGAAAGAGTTGGAACACATAATATATCATTGAAATGACCATTACCTGCTTGAATTGTTCTAGATCCTACAACACTAAGAGATCTATCATCACCAACAAATATTTTCTTGGTGTTACATTCATTTAGAGCAAGAAATATGGCTTTATCCTTAGCCATATGATAAGATGCTCTTGAATCAATAAGCCACTCATCAGAAGAAGAAGTAGTAGTATAATTTGAATTAAAGGAGAAACCATAAGCAAAAAGTGTATGTCTGTGAGAAGAAGAAGTAGAATCAATACTGATGTTGTGCTTCTTCATCGCTGCTTCTAAAGCTGCCATCTTCTTGAAACATTTGGACTAATCATGACCATCTTTATCACAAAAGTTGCAATGTCTATTAGTATTCTTACTTTTATATTTTTCTCCTTTGTCACCAGTAGGAGCTGAAGCTGTCTGAGTAGCTTTGGGACCCTTATGTTGTTTGTTGTTGTAGTGAGGATGTTGCTTCTTGGGATACTTGGGTTTATCTTTCTGCTGGGCAACTAAGGCTTTGTTGGAGGGACCTGCAGTGTTGGTCACTCCAAATTGTATAAGCTTATCTTCCTCGCGAATCAAAGAAACACAAAAGGACTCAACACTGGGTTTTTCATAAGCTTCTTCCCCTAGAGCCTCTCTCATGGCATAAAAGGTAGATACAAACATAGAATATTCACTACCTAGCTTAGAAAGAATAAGATAGATGCAACGTTCTTCCTCCATATTTATCTTACATTCTTCACATAAAATTCTGAGTGTTTTAAACCTAGATAGATAGTCCCCAAGGCAAGAAAAATCATTTGGACTCAAGGTCAGTATTTGATTTTCTAACTGTTGTGCTCAAATAATATTGAGTTTACCAAACACAGATTCAATCGTGTCCCAAGCTTCTTTGAGGTCATCAATATCTTGAAGGTGGTACCTTAAATAAGGAGAGATTGAAATTCTGATTAGTCCACGTGCTTCGTCTTTCCTATTATCCCACTTGGCTTTCTTATCAGCATCAGTGGATGCTTTTTCCTTTCCCAAGGTAATCTGGTACAAGCCTTTACTTCTTAATAAATCTTCCATATGAGATTTCCATTGGAAGTAGTTGTTGCTGGTAAGAAAGACAGTACTTGTAGAATCCATATTAAATATGAAGATAATGTGGATTTAAAAACTAATACTGATGATCTAGATGGAAAGAGCTCGAAAATTTATGCGGTTTTAAAAAAACGGCACTGAAAGCGGACTTCCGATGTTAGAGTTATGCCCTTCTTAAAAAAGGCACAATTGGAAACCAAATGACCATGTGATTGTGTAAGTTGCTTTATGAAGTGACCCACTTTTATAAAGAGAAGTGGGGATGACTTTTACATTGAAGTTACTTTATAACAGAAAAATTGCATGCAAAATAAATAACTCTGAAATAAAATATTAAAGCTACTTATAGTGATTCACTTTTATACTTGAAGTGAAATACACTTTACAATTTTAGCATGAACTTTTTCAAAAAAATGTAACAAAAGAGAGACTTGAACTCAAGACCTCTTACTTAATAAGGCAAATTTTAACCAAATGATCTAGCAAAACATATTGTAATGTTCAAAAGGAGGATTGGGGTTATTGTTGTTGTTGTTGTGGAAGATGGCCTTGGAGAGCGTGCTTAAAAAAACTCTTTTCACAGAAGAAAAAAATTTCGCTTCTTGATGACAACAAGGGTTAGATCTCGATTAGCTTATCTAGAAGATGCACCTTTTCCTATCTATTTCTGATTTGGCGATATCGCACAGGGCACGGGGCAAAGAGCATACATAGATATAAAAGAGTAGCAACCTAGAAATAAATAAAACAAAACCGAAATAAAACCAAAATACTATGCAAAAATTTAAAATAATGCATATTCAAGCTTTATACCTTTGGATCTGACTGTAATGGCTATATCTTGGGCAAATGGAAACCTTTTCGAGTGAAAAGAAAAGTGTTCCTAACTGAAAAGAGTGCTCCGGACGTAATGGAATAGTCCTCTCAACCCCAAAATGTATGAAAATGATAGAAAGTGGAGATGAGGCAACTCGGCTTCACGATCTCGATCTACAACATGAGCGGGTCTTCAAACAGGCTCTGATAGCATGTTCGACAACACAGGTATTCCAAAAGAGGAAAAACACCTTCAGTAACCACTCACAGAACCATATCAAAGATCAACACACTGATGTTTTCACAGGGTAAAACCCCTACGGGGAAACATCCATGGCCCCAGCCAATGCGACCACTTGGAGCAGTTTATTAATGCAAAGAAAAAGATTACAGAGAGATTTTACAAGAGAGTTTCTCACAATTGATCATCGAAAAATGACCCTCCATGCTCTTTAAATAGATATCATGGACCAATCGGGTGTTAAGACACAAATAAATGGCCGTTAATATCGAGGAGAGCATGAACCATCAGATCACTCTATGTCGGGAACATATCGTGACCGTCAGATTTCCTAACTACAAATGCATACTAAAGAAACACACTAGAAAACATACTTTTACCTAACAACACAATAGACCAAGTAGATCTTACTAACTCCTAAGTGTATAAATATCCTAACATCCCCCCTTAAGAACAACTTGGGATAGGATTGAAGGATTTACAATAGTGACACAATAGGAGAAGGAAGGAGGCATTAGAGCCTATTCCATATGGTGTTAAGATATTCCATGTCCGTCATAAATATTGGGCCACTTTTCGGAATGGAAGGTGACTACCCAACCTAGACCATTTTTTGAACTGGAAAATGACTGCCCATATATCATATCAGTGCTCCCTCCCAACCTGGGAGTAATCTCTTCCTTTTCCAATAAGGAAGTCATCTCCATGAGTACCAACTTGTCCCTTAAGTACGCAAACTTTTCATCTTGGATAGAGGCTTTACCAAAATATCTGCTATCTGCTCATCTATGGAGATATACTGGAGAACCACTTCTCCCCCCTGGACTCTACTTGATCTCAATGTGCTTCGAACTGTCATGGAACACTGGGTTCTTTGAAAGCTTCACACAACTCTGATTATTACAATATATCATGATCGAATCCAACACCTGATCAAACAGTCCAGAAACCAACTTACAGAGCCATACTGCTTCTATACAAGCATCACAAGATGAAATATACTCTACTTATATAGTGTTGAGTGCAACAAAATCATGTTTCTTGCTAGCCCATGACATTGTGGGAAAGCTCAAACTAAAACATATCCAAGTGACACTTCTTCTTTCATCTGCACTCCCTACCCAATCCAAATCGATAAATCCATGTTTTGTTATATCATAACTCAAACGTCCCACAAAGAAAATATCTAGCTGAGTATTCTCCAAATACATTAACGAGCCATTCAGTTGTCAATACAGAGACGGGTCTACTGGATCATAGTCTGTCAAATTTTTTAGATCTGTCATCATGGGAGTTTTCCATGGATTTGTAATCCATCATCCCAGACTTCCGAGGAACCATTTCAATATACTTCATAGGAATTTTTAACCACGCTTCTGTTGTACATGGGAAGATTTGCACCGAGTTTTCTTGACTTTGAAGTTTGCGTACTCAGGTAACAATTTTGGTCAATCAAACAAGTTTGCATACTCAGGTACAACAGAGGCTTTGCACCAAGTTTGCTTGAGGCTTTGCACCAAGTTTCCTTGAATTTGACTTTGAAAAAATATTCAAACCTGATGTTTTTGCTAGTTGAAGTTACCAAGAGGTGTGCTAGGCTAGGGCACACTAGGATGCCAAGGAATTAGGTAAAACATTTCATCAAAAGTGCCCGATCACATGGGTTAGGGTTTTTTGCAGCTGCATAATCAGAAAACCTAGTTGCAACTATAATTGGTGCCACAATGAGCTTAACAAATAACTCCCCAATATATATTCTAGTGGTTAGACTATCTGAAGATAGTGTAGGACCATAACCTATTATAATAAAAGAGATGTGCTCATTTTTCCATAGAAAATATAGAAATATTGTCACCTAACCATAGGCACGAAGCCACCCCCAAGCACCTTTAACCTTGACAGATAGAATAATTCGGGAATAAAACCTTGAAACCAATATCAAACCAAGATTGCATACCAAGAAAAGAATCCAAACCATAACCAAGGAAGAAATTCCAAACCATAACCAAGTAGAAATTCCAACCATAACCAAAAGCCAAATCTCAGTTGCAGTAGTTGCAACTTCACTCCCTCTCCAAAACTTGTGCACCAGTAGTCTGTGTGAGATGTGAGAGTGTGAATGACAAATGAGCTCTAGCGCCCTCTTATTTATAGTTCTCTTTGTCATCTGTCCAGGGTGACTTCTTCTTTTAGAAGTTAACACTTAAATATTAATTCTTTTATTGATTTGACATGTCTTCTAGGGTTTCTACACATTTGTTTAGGGTTTCTCTTTCTTCCAGGAATATTCTAGTCTCGTTAAAGGTTACACGTAGAGGTTAATACCTCCCACAGATACCATAATATCAACACTCCATTGGGTCGGATTTCATTGACCACATATGGTACCAACTATACAGTTTCTAATTTCCTTTGTTTTCCTTTGAGTTGGTTATCATATAATAATACCAAGTCTCCATTGTTGATGTCCTATTTTCTGAGATGTCGGTCATGCCAGGATTTTTGTTGGCTATTTTGGATTTCCTGATGCTGTTGTGCCAACATTCTCTCTTCTTCTAGTTGATTAAGTTGATATAATCATTGTCATGTGTTAAGTCTATGGTCAAATTCCAGGGCAGAGGCTATGTGGCCTGCATTGGCACATAAGTGTAGTGGGATTATAGCTTCTTGATCATTAACCAGTTTGAATGGTGTTTGACCAATTTAACTTTTATATGTTGTTTTGTAATTGTTGGCACAGGGGAAAACCTAGGGTTCAATTCTCAAGAGCGCACCAACAAAACCCTAAATATCGGCCCTTTTGGCAACACCTGCGAAGCAGATGAAGTCTCACCCAAGGTAGAGGCAAGGGTGGTTGCAGGACTCAGATGTCTGCAACCTTAGCTGGGACACTGATCTGTGATTATATATTTTACAGGGCACTTAGCATAGATCATTCATCAATATTTAACCCGTCTGGTACTTTGCATATAGCACAGAGCATTGTAGTGAATACTTATACTAAAGATGATTTAGTACTTAGCCACAGAGATATATGTTAGATTTAACAGATCAAGCACTAAGCATCTTATATATCAGATCTAATGTTCATTCATATATCATCAACACAGATCATAAATAGATCTACTTAATCATATCAAGCACTTAGCCAAGAAAGAGATAAACACATTAGAGAGAAGCATAAATCACTATACACATAGTTACCGTGGTTCACCGCCACCCTGGGGCTACGCCCACAAAGTCTTCTTTATATTATCTTGGTCAAGCAGTTACAACACAAAGCTTCAATGACCCTTACTTCGCACAAGACAGAAGATCTGCGCAGCTCGCTAGATCCTTCTTCCTTGCTCTTCAACACAAGACTACAAAAACTTGCACTTAGCTTTCTGATCTCATGCACAGAGCACTCTAAGATACATCCGATCACACAGATCCAGTTACTAGCACTAAGATTTTAGTTATGCATCACATAGATGTACTACATTACTATTCCCTCTCTTTTACTATCTACATTTCCTATTTATAGATTACAAAATGGGCCTAAACGTGGGTAGACCCATGGGCCGACATCCCTTTCCCGTTACATCAACCCAAAAGCCTAAAATGGACCCCAAAATAGGTCTGGCTTCCTTATTTTCTTCTTCGCATTGCGCTCCTTCCTTGGCAAGCTGTCGCAGTCCCAAAAGTGGTCAAGTATGACCAAGTACTCTTCAAAACTTGTTCAAGGGCCAGTAGTAATCCCGTAGTACTGCTGGAACTTTTTCATCCCAGTCGTCTCTGTCTAGTCCACATATTTTAGTTAGTCCCTTGTGTAGTGTTTTATTAAATGATTTGACTGCTCTGTTGGCTTGTGGATGATACACAGTCATTTTTCTATGATCTATTAGGAAATTTTTGAGCAATACTTCAATTTTTCCATTGATAAAGTGTGTTCCTTGATCGCTAATTATTTTCAAGGGACAACCAAATCTGGTAATTACATTTTCATAAATAAATTTTATAGCTGTTTCTTTTGTACAATTCTCAATCGATTCAACTTCTAACCATTTGGTTAGATACTTGACGACTTTAATTATGTAATTTTCTCCTGATATTTTAACTCTTGTTGGGAAGGGTTCGAAAAAATCAATAGCCCAAATTTCAAAAGGTAAACTCAGGTTTACTGAATGTAGCATTTTGTTTTTCCATAATGGTCATCCCATCCTCTAGCACTTGCACATTTATGTGTTTTCTCTTGACAATATTTATGTAGTGGCAGCCACCAAAGACCAGCTTGAAGGATTTTTCTTTTTGTTGTGTCGACTTGGAAAGGCCCTCCTGCTAGGCCTACATGTGCTTTAGAAATGACATCTTCTCACTCATTATCTAGTGTGCATCTTCACATGATATTATCTAGTCCTAATTTGTAAAAGTATCCATTTATAAGGGTGAATTGTGTTAGAAAAACAGGATTGTGGAGCAATAAAATAAAACAAATTCGGAAACAAAACACAGAAGATACACAATACAATAGAGACAGATTTACATGGTTCACCCAGTGTGGGCTACGTCCACCAGAGAAATTGCCAGGTCCTTCCTTTATTATTATCCAGCATATGAAGGGATACAACCTACAACAAACCCGCTGTAACTTCCTCTTATTTCTCTCATAGTCTCCTATCTCAGAATAAAATATTCGCCATCAATCATAGCCGCAATACATTTCCCTTATAAAATAGGGTTGCCTTCTAGGGAAAAAAAACCTAACATAATCTCTATTGTTAGATCTACGACCTTATAATGAATGATCCAGATTTACAATGAAATTACAATAGACATTGACAAGGCAATTTTTCCTTCGGGGGCTTCACCCCCGAACCCCCATCAGGGGACGTTGCCCTCGAACCCCTGCTGGGGGCCCACTTTCCCCCAAACCCCCAAACCGGGGGGATAGCCCCCCCGAACCTTGTAGAGGGGGTACCCCCCCCCTTGTAATCCCTTGCGTGGAAGAGTGTACATACTTCTGGGGTGTAAATACTTCATGGGGTATAAAAACAACTGAAAGTAAAAGACCTCTGAACTAGGAAAATAATCAGGCTCCACAACCAACAAATTGTGCAACATTCATTGCTAGGATATTCTGCTTGTTGGCTGGGAGGTCCTTAGGCGCTTTCCCATCTTCTAAGAAATTCACAATTTCCTCTATTTCCTTAAGGGATACTTCCACTCTGAATAATTTCGCATCTAGTAGATCATAGTCTACCACAGTTAGATCTTATCCCGTCTCCAGTCAGGATAGGTGATCTGAGATGACATTTTTCTTCCCTAGTTGGAATAGTATCTCGAAGTCGAATTCTTGGAAAAGTAATAGCCAACGAAAAATATTAGCGTGATGGAATGGTTTTTTGACTAAGTATTTCAAATCTTGGTGATCACTGAAAAATACAACGAGATTTGCTAGGAGATAGTGTCTAAATTTTTGCACGGAAAAAATCATTGCTAAATATTCACGCTCCATCATCGAGTAATTCCACTCTGCTTTATTCAATTTCCAGTTGGAATATGCATTGGGATGGTCGACCATCCCATCATATGGTTGGGATAAAACTACATTAACAATAACATTAGATGCATCGACATGTACATGAAACTTTCTGGTCGATTTGGGAAATCTTAGTATTGGTGCTTCTACCAACTTCCTTTTGAATAGTTCAAAAGAGTTGTTACATTCCTGACTCCATTGAAATTATTCTTCTTTCTTTAGTAGCTCATATTGGGAAAGTAATATCAGATTAGTGTTTGTTGTATCCTTTTCGTCACGTGAATGAGCAAAAGAGGGACACTTGCAAGTTCAGTTGGGTCAGTTGAACAGGATAGAAGTTAGTGCAAGAGTTAGAAACATCAAGCACAAGGAATAAACAAACAACTAAGATAACAACAATTAAAGAAACTAAACTAAATTGCATAAGGGAATTAGAACCAAAATTAACCAAACAATTGACCAATATTCATGCCACCAATGGATAGATTGTATTAGTGGGCAAACACCAAAGAGAAAGGGAGACTTATGGGTCTCGTCTTCCTCCAAGGGAGGTCTCTTGAACCCCTAATGAGAGATCTCTTCTTACAAATAACAAACTAGAAGGAAATAGTGAAGAAATTGTAACAACCCTAGTAGAATATATACTTAGGGATTATTAAGTAAAAGATTTATTAGGTAATTAATTTTGCCTACCATGTTAATAACTAAACAAGATTGCTCTAATGATATTAATTAAGTATTTATTAATTAATTAAAGGTTATAATTTTGATTAATTAATTAATTAATTAACTACCTATTACATTTAATAACATGAGTATTAAGTTTAAAAGATTAATAAGTTATATTGTTTAAATTAAAAAGGTTACGTACACGGAAAGGGATAAGATATTAATTACGAGAGGATAAAATAATAAATGAAAGGATAAGGGGCATTAACTATGAGTAGGTAAGGAAGTAAATGGGGGGAGAGGGCGGTGAAGGAGGCATATGAGCGGAGGAGGTTACGGAGGAAAGGGATCATTATTCTACGAGAATTTTGGGGGGGGGGGAGTTCTCTCTTGGATTGCACAGAGGAGAGTTGAGTTCCGTAGTAAGATTGGATCAGTACAGGCACTAGTTTGCTGGAGGTTTTGGGCACGGGGGCGAGGATATCCATATGATATCCTGGAGCTAGGAAGTTGTCATAGTTGGCAGGGTGGAACAAGGTTTGGGCAGTGTTTACACAGTTCAACAAAGGTCAATAGGACAAGCATACAAACATAGGGTTAGCATTAGACCCATGTATTTAAAATTATGTATTTTTTTTTATTCTGTTATAAAATTTTAATATTCGTTGTTAAATTTACATGCGTATGTGCTAAAATAGAAAGGAATTATTGAATTTTCATAAATCTAGTAGAAGTTACTGTCTTGTTGTAGAATTA
>ML790355.1:1030554-1059987 GCA_009831015.1 Picea engelmannii | reverse complement strand
TCCTTTGGCCCCCAACTATAGTGGTGGTGCCAATGAGTGGGGGTAGGGGTGGTTCTGTGGGAGTGAGGAATGGGATTTGCATTGGGATTCCCTCTGTTTGGAGAGGGAGGGATGGTTGAGGAACCATCTCAGGTGGGTGAAGATACCAAACCGAGATGGAGAGCACCATGTTAGGGAGATTAATCATTGCGGCTACCTGGAAATATTGTACGCCTAGTGGGGGGTAGAAGAAGGGGATTTGAGTAATGGCTTGGGGGACTGTCTCCCAAACCGGTATGTGACCCTGGGGGAGAGGGACATTGGGAACAAGTGGTGTTGGACAGTTTTCAGGGGATTCCTGAGGTGGGAGTTTTGTGACTAGTGGGATGTCAGGAAGTGAAGAAGACTCGGTGGAAGGAATGGTATCTCCAGTGTTAGTTCCGTTGGAAGATATGACACATACTTGAGCTGAGGGATGTATGAGCGGGGGTGCTCCGTGGTATGTACCTAGCAATGATGGGTCTTTGAAAATTCTAGGGCCCATCTCGACGAGTGGGTAGGCATCGGGATTAGTGTGGACAAAAGGTAGGATGTTATTGATGTTGGAGGAAGGGTTAGGCTCGTAATGTGAAACTTGATCTATGGTGATGATCTTCCCGTTGTGGGGGAACATCATCATTCAGAACATAGAAGAGGCTACTACCTTCATAACATACATGTAGCTACGTCCGAACAAGATATTGTAGTCGAGTGGGGCATCGATAAATTCAATGTCCATAAGGATGGTTTTTCCCTTGAGTTCAACGGGGACATTTTGAAAGAGCCCTTCAGGAGAGGATGGTCATCCATCATAAGCTCTCAAAGTAATGCCGGAGGGTATGAGCTTAGGGGAGCCAAGTTTCTTCCATACGGTTTTGGACATGATGCATGTGGATGCACCTTCATCAATGATGCATCGATGAATTGTGATGTTCCGAATTTTAACTGGTATCTGGAAAGCTACCAAAGCAGGGAGATGGGGTTCCCCACAATCTAGATCAAATGTGATGAGTCTAGTATCAACAGGGCTGACTTCCCTAGGGTGGAAAGTAATGAATTCTGTTGAGTGGGATAGGTTTGAAGGACTTATAATACTAACATGGCGACAAGAGATTGTGCCAAGTCATCGACCAGGCTGTAATTGTGTGCTTCCCTAGCCTGAGGGTTGTTGACATTCTGTTGTAATGGGATGCAAGGAATATGAAGGGGGGTTTCAATGTTAGGGTGCAAAATCATTAGAGGTGGTCCCATTGTAACTGGAACTACTTCTGATGTGGTGGGAGTAGATTCAGGGGGTGCGCTGTATTGACGACTGCGCGTTTGTAGAAGATTTTCTTCTTCGCTAGTGAGGAGGATAGTGCGATCCATAGGAGTGCCAGGGTTTTGATACTGTTGTTGGCCCTCAACCAAGTTTTGGGAGTTACTTGGTCATGTTTGACTGTTTTTGGGACTTTGAAAACCTGTTGAAGGAGGAGCACAAGGAGAAGTAGAGATTGCAGAATCTCGACCCCTTTTTGGGTCCTTTTTGGGTTTATGGGATAATGTAACGGGAATGGGATGTCGGCCCATGGGTTTACCCATGTTTAGGCCTATTTTGTAATATATAAATAGATGCCTAGGCTAGATAGAAGTAATAGTGCATCTATGTGATAAAAGGTAGAAATTTCTATGTGCAAAGTAGATCTGTGTGATTTGGCTCTATACATACTTCTTGAGACTTGCAGAGCTAAGTGCAAGTCATTGTAAGAGATTGCAAAAGGTTGTGTGCCAAGATCTACTCGGGCAAGGAGGATCTAGCGAGCTGCACAGATATCCTGTCCTACATGGAGTAAGGTTTTGGTGGCTATGTGCTGTAACCAATTGAAGAAGCTAATAAAGAAGAAGAGTTGGTGGACATAGCCCCAGGGTGGGGGTGAACCACATTCGATCTATTTTACTATTTCTAAGTGTTTAAATATATATTATACCTAAGTGAATGCTACGATGCTCTATGCTATCTGCGAAGTAGAATAATGATTGAATAGTAATGAATGATCGATGCTAAGTTCTCTATAAGCGATATAATCACAGATCTGTGTCCCAACTAAGGTTGCAGACACCTGAGTCTTGCAACCACCCCTGCCTCTACCTCGGGTGAGACTTCATCTGCTTCATAGGTGTTTCCAAAAGGGCCAGTAGTTAGGGATTTTTTGGTGTGCTCTTGAGAATTGAACCCTGGGTCTGCCCCTGTGCCAACAAATGGTTCCATTGCCAGGACCTGAAACTGTGAATGCTGGGAACTAAGAAAGAAGAAGCTCTGTGCAAAGATTCATCCTAAAATTGTGAAATCTTTGTGCGTAGATATGTGCCCTAGTGTGCAGTATTCTACTTGACTTATAGAGATCTGAGCTAAAAGAAAGAAGCCCGATCTGAAGAAAAGAGGTTGGATCTGAAGAAAAGAAGCAAGATATGAAAGATTTGTGCTCTAAGAAAGGTAAAAGTGATAATTTCTGAGGTAAGATCTGCAATATCTGTGCTCTGATAAAGGTAAGAATAGTGAAAAGTTCTATATATGAAAGATTTGCATTCTATAGAAGTAATATAAGCATAAATTTTTGTTTCAAAAGTATGGATCTAGGTATGATTAATAGATTTTGTCATAGTTTGAAAACTAGGGAACTGATAGATGAAAGAAGGTTTGATATGAGTAGATCTGATAAGAATAGTGAAAGATATATTATACCTATTCATAGAAAATATATTTGGACTAACAAATGGATGTAGGATCCTAGAAAGAATTTGTTGCAGGTTACCTCTTACGATCCTAGCGCGCAGTACAAGAGAAGTCAGGGATCATTTAAAAGAAAGAGAGGATTAACCCTCTGTTACAATTGCATAAGACCGGGACATCTTTCTAAGGATTGTCCTGGTAAGAAACCTAGTTGTATTTGTTGCAAATCTATGGACCATGAAGTATTGGATTGCCCTAGAATTATTGCTAAGCTTGAAAAATTGAATATGGGACAAGAAGACCACGAGAAAGGTCAAGAAACCGAGATCATGATAGAACCCCAGAAAGAATCAGAGAAAGTATTAATATAGATGAAAGAGACCCTAAATGAACATAAATATGCCAGCTTATCAGAGATCTTAAAAGAGAAGGAACAAATCGAAGTAAGAATAGGAGACTTCGACATTGACTGTGTTCTAGATGAGGAAACATAGGTGAATATCATGAAAGAAAGCACTTGGGAAACCCTTGGAAGGCTTGCTATGATTCCTTCACTAGGAGGAATAGGATTATTCAGAGGGAAACTGATAACCTTATGTGGAAGGATTGCTCAGTTACCTATGAGTATCAATGGAACTTCGATAGACGAAGATTTTGAAATTATTAAGTTTATATAGAACAACGTCCCGTTTCTAGCTTTGTTAGGCAAGCCCTAGATTGAGAAATACCAGATCCGACAGGAAGAAGTTCTAGAACAGAAAAAGCGAGACCTAATGGATTTTATGACTAGAAGGATTGCACACTTGATTGAAGAACAAGAGAACATATCGAAGCTATTTGATACCAGGGACTTGGATGTCAAAGTTGTAAGAACAATAGAAGAACCACTAAATATTGAAGTACCTAGCCCTGATGAAGAAGAAGGGTTACTCTTGAGCCCTAGAAAAGAATCTCAACAGTGCGAAGTGATTATGCCCAAAGAAGATAAGAATCAGAATGGAAAGAGGAATACTGAGTTGAAGATCACTAGAAATAAGGCTATAAAGCTAAGTAAGAAGAGGGCTAAATTACATAAGGTTCCAGAGGGAGCCTCACAAAAGCAAAATTTACAGAATTTGAGCTTCGCCGGGATATCAGAACAACGACATATGGCACTTTGCCATGGCGAAGCAATATAGCTGTTGGGACCGATATATCCGTTCGACTTCCACTCCGAATAGATAGAAAGGAAATAAAGGTTCGACATCAGACTGTTGGACTATGCTATAACGGAAAGAACAAAGCTAATGAAGCCTTCATATCCATTGCAAGTGATCCATTACAGAGTTGTCGATTTATCCCGCCATGCCATGCAACGAGAACACTTTTTCTAATTGAGAATTTGAGCTCGTAGCCTTGATTAGGATTGCCCAGTGATCACTACACCTTTTATTTCTATCCTATTCTAGTGCCTACGTTACTTTGAGAACCCAATATATCCATCCCGAGCGCGTATGTCCAAATAAATCACCACCAAAGAAGCAACTGCGACAGAAGTTCTGATTAACTTAATGATTGAAAGAACCATGTCGGGGAGAGGATTGTCTATAGGTGTACAAACATCATCGACAAGAGGAGTGCAAGACTTCCTGTTGACTGCTTGAGCCGGACCATCCCGAACAACCAACGAAAAGAGAACTAAGAATAGAGACAATGTTGCGAACGCTAAGTTGATCCCGAGCATATTACCTACCAACCTACCACCTTTGAGTGGCGCAATAAACATAGATAGTGTACCCCGAGAGTTTGACTACACTTTGGTCACTACGTACCTCCTGAAGGGGATATGTGTAGTTCATGTAGACCAGGATAAGATTGCAACTTTGAAGTTTAGTGAATTCAAACTTGGAGACAGGAAGGTGTACAACATGCTTGCTCCATATAAATACCTGACGAAGACAAAGGGAAAGAACTCGAAGATTGTCCCTCAGCAATGGACTATGGACCTCGCGCAGTCCACCTTGCTAAACGTCATGAAGATATTTCATTTCAGAAGACACCAGGAAGTCAATTCCCATGTCAAGCTACTGCTATTGAGCTATCATGGTGGATACTTATGGTTAAACTACCACATCACGGTCGATCCAACACTGATCCACAAGATCACAGGGTTGAGCATGTAGGGCAGGGCCCTGACCCATAGGATTTTTACCCTGGAAAGACCACAAACTGAGCCTTAGCATAGAATATCAAAGATACTTATGGCGATGCCAAGAAGGGAACGCGAGGCTACACTGTATCTTCTATTCAGAATGGCATAGTGTACCTCGCCTGTCAACTCATCGCAGGGAAGCTAGTGCGGAAGAACAGACCAACCCAAGTCACCAGTTTTGTAGTAGACCTCACAGAGAAGTGTGTAGAAGGAATTCAAATGAATTGGGTGAAGTACTTGGTGAACCAATTAGAATTTGACTTTAGTGAAGTGCAGGACCAAGGATATGAGTTCCACTTCAGTTAGCTACTCATCCTGATTGCTTTCGTTGCATGGGAGATGCCTGAAGGTGAGACCTTCCTGGACATAGAGACCTTTGAACCATTGGTCGAATGCCATGTTTCACACTTATTACAACTAGTTGAAGCTATCCATCCAATCCGATCCATGCATGACCTTGAATTCTCTCCACAGGTTTCAACCTTTGATGAAATTCAACACGGATTGCCATTTTATTTATATCACAACGCGCATTGATGCTCATAAAAAACAGGTGTAGTCATACTAAAAGTTAACATAAGAAGATATTTAAGAGATCACCAAGGAATGGTCGATGAACCTCCTCATTCCAGCAAAACCTGCAGAAATCTTTGACATAGAAAGCTCAGAAACTATGTCGGATACACCAGGATCAAGCAAGACAAAGAAAACTGAAGAGGTTCATGATGTAGATAGCGCATATGTGAGGATTTCTTCCATCACACCAGAGCAAGAGGGTGATTGCGAAGATTTAGAAGAAGTTGAACAACGAATATATGAAGTTGTTCCCCTGAAGAAAAGGAAGGGTTCGCCTCTGAAACCGTCTTCCCGGAAGAAGCCGAAAGCTCCCGTAACCAAGATATAGACTACGCTAACCCTAGATGATTTCAAATTCATCATAGCAACATTAAATGATGCTCTGCTGGAGATAATAGAGAAACATGAAGCCAAGAAGGAGACGATGTACAACATAATTGAGATTGAACTCCAAGGAGTGAAACAGGAACTACAATCTAGCTGTGCATCCTCCACTGCGCCTCTATCAGTAGGAAAACCAAAACTGGGAGATGAGCTATCTCAACTCCACATCATTTCTAACATAGTCGAAGCTCGAATTCAAAGAGCATAAGAGGAAGCACAACAAGCCACTCAGGCTTTGACACAAGTACATGGAGTACTTGTCGAACAATGCAGTGATGCAGAACAACAAAAAAGTACTCTCCAAGAAAAGTGGAATGAAGAGAAAGAACAACTACAACAAGGAATGAAACAATTGCTTGCATAGAAACTGAAAATAAAAGAAGCGATCAACAGAGAACTTCACTCTGTGATAGTCATCGAGGTAAAGAATGAAGAGAAAGTTCCACAATAGGTGGCACAACTGGAAGAAGTAATCCAGAAACTACAACAACGCATAGAAGATTTAGAGCTTTGTGCAGTAACAGAAACCCCGCAGGAGATTAGGGACCAAAGAGAAGCAACTACCCGTAGTGCAGTTGACAGACTAGAATCTCTTGCCCTGGAATGTAAGAATTTGAGTAACCGCAATGCCCATAAATATGAGAACCTGAATGAGAACCCAGATTTACATAAATTGGAGTCCCAGCTCCAGGAGGCGATGTATCAAGCCGAAAAGATACAAGCACAGCTGAAGGCCCTATCACCAGTGGAAAGAATGAAGCGGTCTCATGAGAAGCGCACTGCCCAACAACAGATCCATACGATTCAGGACAAGGTAATGGAAGTAACTCAACCACTTCAACCGGTACAAGATAAGTCATGTCAGTTATTTACAGAGGTTGAAATCGGAGGAGAAGAGTTAGAACAGATTGTGAGTGAAGCAAAACAGTGCCTAGAAGGGCTGGTGAATGATGTGGTGAGTATCAATAGGGCCGACTGCCCCAGGGCAGAAAGTAATGAATTCCATTGAGTGGGACAGGTTTGAATGACTTCTAAGATTGACATGGCGGTAGGAGATTGCGCCAAGTCATCGACCAGGTTGTAATTGTGTGCCGCCCTAGCCTGAGGGTTGTTGACATTCCGTTGTAATATGATGCAAGGAATACGAAGGGGGGTTTCATTGTTAGGGCGAAAAATCATCAGAGGTGGTCCTGTTGTAAATGGAACTGCTTCCGATGTGGTGGGATTAGATTCAGGGGGTGCGCTGTATTGATGACTGCGCATTTGTAGAAGAATTTCTTCTTCTCTAGTGAGGAGGATAGTGCGATCCACAAGAGTGCCATGGTTTTGATACTGTCCCATTTGTGGTGGGGTAGGGTGCATCTCCTGCTGGGTGTTCATCACTCCTTGGTGTGGAATAGGGTTCTATAACACAACTGGGGGTTGTTGTTGCACATACTATTGTGGGGCCTATTGAGGGGCAGGCGGTGCTGGGGGACGGGGTCCCTTTGTGGATTATTTTATCCATTTAAAGTCAAAAATTTGGGGGTAGTAGTGAGTATAATGGCCATACTCATTGCAAAGGGTGCAAGGGAAGTTTGTCTAGAGTTTATTGTTGTTGTTCCAACCTTGGCACTTATTGTTGTTTCCCCCTTGGGGGTTCTGGTTCCTCTGGTTCTGGTTTCGACCAGCAGGTTGGTTCTGTTGGGGGTTATTTCCCCCTGGTCTTGGATTATTATTTTTTCGGTTTTTATTTTTATTTTTGGCATTATTCGACTGATGGGCCGGATTTTCCGTATTCATTTGTTCAAAATTTTGAAACTACTGAATGGGAGAGGGCTGAACAAAGTTAACCCTGGCATGTGGCTGTCCTTGTGGTGGAGCCATGGGTTGGGGAGGACTAGGAAATGGAAAGTACAGATTATTTTGTGGTAATGATCCGTATGGTACATAGGAAGGTGCTTTTATTTCACTAGTACTCAGGGTGTAAGATGAGGTAGAGGGGGTACCAGAACTTGGTTGTACAACCAGACGCATCATGGGTGTCTATGCGGGTCCACTCGTGGGTGGAGGGGGTACAACAATGTATGGCTACTGGTAAGGGGAAGGAGGCTAATAAGGTTTCCCACCATATATCGATGGATGTTGGGTGTACCATACATGGGTGGTGGTTGGATGTATGGGTTGTGGTGTGTTGTGGTACCAATCAATCCATCCACTGAGTGAGACATCCCAAGTTTGTCTTGGTCGAATGGTACGGGTCTTGGGAAGTCAAGTAGTACCATATATAAGTATCCTGAGTACACATAAATGAGGTCATATTGCTAAGCCTTGCTGATGGCTTCCTCTTCATATTGGGGGAAAGTGGAGGCCACATCTTTGGCAAGGAGGGAGACGAGTGATCTGAGAAACCAATCAAGGCATTGTTGTTTGGTGGTTTCTTCTTTGCATAAACTACGTTGCCGATGCCATTTGTGAATGTGATCAGCGATATGTGTGGCTAAGGTTTCTTTAAACTTAGAGAGCAGTTCAAGACCATTATCCTGGAGGATTGGTAATTGAAAGAAGGTCAAAAATGCTTTGGCCAAAGATTCAAAATTCACATGGGACCCTGATTTTTCGTCTACATACCACTTGGATGATGGGCCAATGAGTGTGCATTGGAATAAACTTAATTGGACAGAGTCGTCCATGATGTTGTTTGAAGAGGACCATAAGTGGAAGGTCATGACATTGTTGGCAGGGTCATCTCCCGCCTTTCCTTCAAACTTGGAGTTGTTTGAAGGTAGTTTGGTGGGCATTGTAGGCCATGTGGGGTCATACAATATAGGATCATTCGCGAGCTTCCTCAGATCTGGTATGTTGAGGGAATCCAAGCATGGCATCTAAAGTGGCGACGGAGGATTATTTCTAGCCATTGCGTGAGTGGTTTGTGTACTTGACCCATGAGGGTGGTGGGGTGGGGTTGTACTTACCCCTTGGGAAGAATTTCCCCCCCCACTTCCTTGTAAAGGAGAGATAGTGGACGGTTGGCCTTGGAAAGTGGACCCAAGTAAAGTGAAACCAAGCAAAGCTGATCCTAAGATAGTAGCACTCACAAGGGTGTGAGAGGGTGGAGCCGATGAGTTGGCAAGACTAGGAAATCCCCCTTGAATAAGAGGGAGATTTAGAAAGCGTCTGGAACGATGGGGATTCTTTGGGTCCCCTATGATATTTGACTAAAAAAGTGAATGTGTGAAAATGGTGATGAGAGTAATAAATGAACAAGAGACTTTGTATAAATTGGACCTTCACAATATATCTCACAATCGTTTTTAATCACAAGAGAATCATACATAAATTAATTGACAAAGAAGCATATATGTGGGTAGGTGGATTTTGTCCATGTGGGAGAACAAAGAAAAAAAATGCTCGTGTCCTAAAAGATGTAACATCTTTCCTCTCAAATAACACTGAACCTTCCAATAGCACTCAACAGTGGGGTTTGAAGCCACCGAAAGAGGAACTAGTGAAGGATGAAACAATCAGTTATAATGAGGGGTAGAGGGTGCATATCTCAAAAAAGATGGCGATATTTCCCATTAGCCACACAAAATCCGATCAAGGTGCAATTGCAGCCCACAATTGTGACTTGGGTAGATGTCCTAAAATTTGGTCACTAGGTACCTTGGTCAAAGTGCGACATTTAGATTTTCAGCCTCAGAAATGGGTCACAGGATGGATCCCGTCCAAGAGGTGGGTTCCTCAAGGGGTGACGCACAGAACAACCAGACATCGGCCTTCGACCCTTCACGGGTATCTCCCTGCCTTATGGTGTTAGGAACACTTGACTTGGGGGATTTACAATTCCCTATTTGACAAATTATAATGTTTGAAGATGCGAGAACTAGATAACGAGGAGTTATTTGGATGCCCATCCCCGAGATCCTATCTGGACTAAATAAAATCTTTTGTCACCTCCTGTGGAGGAAAACTTAGTGAGTTTTTAGAATTTTTTTATATGTGGTTGTTTGTGAGATTGGGGGTGTGAACCAATCTCTTTCAAATTAAGTGGGAGTGGATAGTTCCTTCAAGAAAATGGGTGGGGTGTTTCAAAATATCTTTGGGGGAAACTTACTTCAACCTCCACAATTCAAGATGAAATTATGTGAGTGAGTAGTGACTTTGTGTGTGAGAAAGTGATAAAATGTGCCAAATTTTTAATAAGTTAGGTGTCACCTTGCAGCATGTGGACTTCATGTGGTCATTACAATTCTTGATTAGCTATCTTACTAGATTCCATTGGTACAACCTTGCAAAATTTTAAATTCCCTAGAGAACTAGCATGTGGACATGTGGGTCCTTACCAATCTTTTAAACTCCCTAATGTGATTTAATTTAAGAAATATTAAACAGACTATCCTAGATTGTGGGAATGTGGGCATGTATGAGCCCGTTACAATAATCCTAAAACTCCCCTAGTGATGTAAACTAAGAAAGTAGCTTCGAAAGTATCCTATCTTTGTAGCATGTGGGTATGTATGGGCCCTTACAAATTTAAGATGTTTTTCAAAAGAAACTAAGAGGAGTCCCAAAGGGGGCTGTTGTCCTCTCCTAAAGATTTTGTTCTTAAGGGAGATGAAATATATTTTTTTGATTCTCAAGATCGCTCTATGGTGCTAGAGAAGAGCATACTCTATGATTGAAGTTTGATTTCTGGTTCCAATGCAAGTGTTTATATATGTGATATTGAATGATTCCAACTTAACTTTTATAATCAAAGCAAACCATCCAAGTGGAAAAATGAAAGCAAAAAGAGAAAAAATATGGATTTTAACCCCCTAAGTGCCTATGTTTTGACTAACCCTTCATGTGGAGAGGGAATCTAAGTGTAGTGCGTATTACAAATTGCATAGTATCAATATTTAGAAGGCTAGGGTCCTTCAAAATATCACAACAAATCCTTACAATGTTGAATTTATGGACAGATACGCGGGTCACAAAGTAGACAGAAGCGCATGTGGTGCCAATGCGCAAATAAAAAGTGACCCTTTGGCATAGGTGCACAGAATGCACTGAAAAACACAATGATTTTGGCACACATGCTCGAAAGACGCACCTATGGGTTGAAAAACCTGCTCACATTCTGATACGTGGTCGAGAAGAAAATTTCGAATGGAATTCTCTTATGTCAGCTCCGAATTTAGGTTTTTGCAAGTAGGCTTGGGCCAGTTATGATCTCTGTAAGTTAAATAAATAAAAAAGAAGTGCTCAAACAACCCAAATGGGGAGGAAATTAATACCTATCCCCAGTGGAGTCTCCAATCGGTTGTATCCTTTTCGTCACCTGAATGAGCAAGAGAGGGACACTTACAAGTTCAGTTGGGTCAGATGAAAATGACATAAGTTAGTGCAAGAGTTAGAAACATCAAGCACAAGGAATAAAAAAACAACTAAGCTAACAACAATTAAAGAAACTAAACTAAAGTGCATAAGGGAATTAGAATCAAAATTAACCAAAACATTGACCAATATTCATGCCACCAATGGATAGATTGTATTAGTGGGAAAACACCAAAGAGAAAGGGAGAATTATGGGTCCCCTCTTCCTCCAAGGGAGGGCTCTTGAACCCCCAGTGAGAGAGCCCTTCTTACAAATAACAAACTAGAAGGAAATGGTGAATAAATCCAAAGCTCATTCACTCATTAGGTGATGTGAATAGCTCAATGAAATGGTGCTTATATGCTCCAATGAGGAAAGAGGTTCCTTGTAGGAGAATAGAGGCAACATAACAATACAAATAGATTCTTGAAAATATAGTGCACCCATGGCCTCTTTTTATAGCAAATCTTTGAGGCATTATCCAACCGGTCCTTAGTGTGAACAAGGGGCCCTTTAGGTCTTTGACTAGCCCCCCCACTCAGATTCAACTCGGATTTGGGGGACAAATCGACTTGGGAGCTGAACCAAAAGTGGGTGGAAGGCTGACCAGAATAATAAATGCATTGTTATGAGGTGTGCATGGATTTTTGCATCCATAGTCGCGCATTGGGAATATGTGTGCTTTTCCAACGTTTTTGACTTGTGCATGTGCGGGCGCTTCCTTTATATTCTGAGCGCATGATGATTTTATAACCAATTGTATAGTTTGTGCCTTTTGGAAATGCATTTTGGGACATGAATGAACTAATAGGTGTTTGGAGATGCTGGATTCCTGTAACCATTTGCGGACGAAATTTCAGTGATAATAGTGTTGAATAAACCTATGATAATATCTGGTGTGTCCAAGGAATATTTATATTTGTTTCTGATTGACTGGTGGTTTTAAGTCGAGGATGATTCTTATCTTTCCCATATTGAATTTGATGTCATCTTTACATACAATTTGTCCCAATAGTAAACCTATTGGTGTGGCGAAGATACATTTTATTATATTCAAGGATTAGTGAATCTTCCTACATCTCTCCAACATCATTCGTACCCATTGTATGTGATCCTTTATGAGGATGTAGATAGTCCAATCGTTGAAGTATACAACGATGGTTTTATAGAGGTATTCTTGAAATTCCTTGACCACTATCCTGGAGAATACTTCCAAGGCGTTTTTTAGACCAAAGGGCATGAATCTGTATGCAAATGATCCGAAATCGAATACAAATGTAGTTTTTTCTTGAGATTATTTATCTATTGGTACTTGATTGTATATAGAGAATCCATCGGTAAAGGAGTAACATTCATGCCCTATGACTTCGTTGATGATATCATCAACATATGGTGTTGGAAATGGATCTGTCACTGTGAGCTTGTTTAATCCCCAAAGTTCAACACATATTCTTAGCTTCTTGGGATCATGCTTCTATGGTTGCACGGCCATGGAACTTTCCCATTCTGACTTATCAATTGGATATATGATATTAGTAGTTAGCATTGCCTCAATTTCCTTTTGGTCAATAGGCTTGTATTTATGCACTAATTTATATGGTCATTTTTTGACAGGATTGGCTCCCAATATTAATTCAATTTTCATTTCACCCATTTCTTGTACTAATCCTTTCAAGTCTTTATAATCTCTAGCAAAAACATCCTGATATTATTTTAATAAGTCAAAAATTTCTAAGGTTTTCTTTTCAGTTCAGTAGTCACCTATTTTGGCCATTTTTGTTCGATCGTCTATTGAAATGTCAAATTATTTGGTCTTGATTTCCGCATCCATCCATTCTGGTGATTTTTATTTGTCTAATTGACGTTCTCCTTCGATGAATTTATGACAATTTGGTGGGAAGTCATGCTTATATGTATCTTCTTTCTCTTCCTTGGTCACAACATAAACTGTCTTGACATGATTTTGTATACTTGGGTGATTTTTCTTCCAATGTAAGATATACCCTAGAAAACGTATATTATCCATATCTATCCGATGAGTTATGACATTAGTTGTGTTTTGAGTTGATACAAAATTACATGTTGGGGTTGATCCTTCGTCAATTTTTTCTTTTCCTCCATCTCCTTGGGACTTGGTTTTTCTAAAAAGATTTTTTATTTCTTTTTTTGGTGCTTGTAGAAGTGCCTCCTTTGATCTAAATTCAAAGTCTTTAACAAATTTACTTTTGATTACGTTCCAATTGAATGTATGTCCAGACACTTCTTCAATCTTATACCATTTATGTGGTATGTTGAATAATGTATTCAAAAATATGTGTAGCCATAATCTTTCATCCCACTATCCTTATTTTTTCCATTCCTTCTCACATTGTTGGATGTGAGCTATTGGGTCAAACCCTAGTTTGAAGTTTGGGATGTCCATCTTTGTCGATAATTTTTTACCCCAAATATTTTGAAAAAATATAAAGTGGCAATGTTACATGTCTGTAGTCGAGGTGCATGTGTTTCCCACCATTTGGCAACTTGACCTATGAAATACTCTACTAGACTTTGAATTCTCCTCCGAACTCCAACTTACTTGGAAATTTCATCAACATGAAGCTATGGAGAGTTCCTTTCACTAAACCGTAGGGGCTGCGTTGTGTTTGTGTGAGTCGGAATAAGTGTCGTTGTTTTCTTTAGCTTTATTTCTACCACAATGGGTACAAATTGTACTGAGAAAAATGATTTGGATCTTTCTATTAGTATGGATTCTATTGACCAACATTATTTTGACTGAGCCTTGTGATTCTCCATTTTCCAGTTGTACAATAATGTATCTGAATTTTGTCCTATTGATAAAGGAGATGCAACTAGGATTTCTCCTTCATTGTTTGGATTGACATTATCTATTTTCTCATTATTTATTTTATATAGTTGTCATACTTCCTAATATTCATCCCATGTCTCAACCCAAGGTTTTCCTTCCTTTGGATCCAATGGGATTATATTTTTTCTTCCACTCCCTTTCAGTTTAATTCTATCTCTTTCAAGGGAGATTGTAGCATGCATGTTTCTTTCCCAAGTTCTATCAACTAATGCGGGATATGCAGGGATGCCTTTGACCAAGTTGATTACTTCAAAATCAAATCTCATTGGTATTACCAATATGGATGCTATTATTATTTTAAGGGTACCGATTGGTTCAATGAACCTTTGATCTGCTAGCTTCAGGAAATTCATGGTTGGTTGTAGAAGTGGTTTTATGAGTCGAATCTATGTTCCCCTTGGGAGTATGTTTACTTGAGATCCAAAATCGACTAGGACTTCCTTGATCACGTGTTCATCGATTTAGAGGTCGACTTGTGGGTCAAAATCGTTGGTATGTTTTTCTTGCGATAGCTGGCACATAATTTTAACATATCTTTAGTCTTCTTTATATTCTCTTAGAATAATCAGTAGGTTGATCAAGAGGTTGACTGAATGATTTTCTTTTAACAATTGTAGAAATTTGTTTAATGTTGTATCGAAAAAATTTGTATGTTCTCCCTTTTTTTTTTTATCCTGGTCGATGTTCTTGAAAAATTCAATCGCTTCCCACATCAGTTTGTGCTGTTCACCTGGATCGGGGTATATATGTTGGTCTCTCCTTTGATGAATTGTTGGTTCTGGATAGATATCTTCACCAACTCCTGAACGTGTTACCACCTGATTTTTTTTTGAATTTGGAACCTCTTGTTTTGGCACTATGCGAAAAAGATTTACATTTCTTTTGTTCATGATTTTTTCTAGTACAATCGTACAATCCTCTAGGGAATGATCTCCTACTCTACAAATATTACAGAACTTGAGATCAATTCTATATTTGATGGGACAATCTGGGCTTATATGATCATCTTTCCAACAATTGAAGTAATAATAACATCCTCTACCAAAATTTCCTCATCCTGTGTCTCAACCTTGATAGCCACCTTGACCTCATCCTTTGTATCCATTTTAATTTGGTTGGTCGATGTGCTTGTTGGCCACCAATGTATAATATATTGAGTGAATATTTGGTCTATTCTTTCCATTTAGCCAACATTCCTAAGTGGAATTATTATTTTCTTCCCATACATGGTACCACTTGGGGCGTGCATTCCTTAGATTGTGCGAGAATTCTCTTGTTGTGTGATATGTTGAGGCTTCACAAATATCATAATATGTTTCCTTCTGAATGTGTCTGATATTAGGGTCGAGCACATCATTGAACTTGCAGTAATATTTTGTGACCCTCACTTGAGCAAACAATACACCAGAGTTCATTGCATGCAATCAACATGTTTTTAATTGATTGTTGTAGCTTTGTGAGCTTGTCTTCCAGTATTTTATCAACAATTTTCGAAGATATGGTTCCTTCACTGTCCATTTCAATTCACTGTGATTTTTTCAGTATGTCTTCGCATGACAGAAGATCATAAATTCGGAGGGGAATTTTGATATTTTGTATTAATATTTCTATGTACCATTATACCAACATCCTTTCGTTGATTGTGTAATGGATTTGACTTAATAAATATTTAAACCTCTTATCATATTCTCAGACCATTTCTCTTGGATTTTGCTTGATTTCTTTGATTTTTGTGCCACCAAGTGTCTGTTATCTTGAGTTTTAAAGAACTTGAGGAATATTTTCTTTATATCATCCTTCAAGCGTTGTTGATTGTTTATATAATTCATAAACCATATAAGTGCTCTGGATCGAAGAGTGGCACCGAACTGTGCCATTTGTTTGTCCTCATTAGTTATGTTAGTTGCGTCCCAAAATTTCTTGGAGACAAACCAATGTCTCTTAGGGTATTCGTCGCCTTCGTAAATCAGGATATGATTTAGAACCATATTTTCTTTCTTAGATTTCTTTGAATATGGAACTATTGTAAGAGTTTGTTTCAAGGTCGTATGAGAGGTCGAATTACTTTCTTGAGTTGGGTTCTAGGTTTTCAACTCGACTACTTCAATTACTAACTGTGTGTTCTTCACTTGGGCTTCAAGTGTCTGTTTGACAAGATTTATCTAAATATTTGACGAACCATCCTCTGTAGGTTTGTGACGATTCATTTTCACTATATGTTGAATTGGAATCTTCTAAAAGTAGATTCGATAGGGGGGCGATGTCTGTGAGATATATTACATGAAGAAGTATATCTTATGGTCAATTTTAACCATTTTCTTGTGCTTTAATTAACACTATATCTCCTATTTGACCAATGTTATCAGTTCGAAACCACACCCACTATGACTATGTGTATATGTGAAGCCTTTGTTAGAGGAAGTATGCAATACACAGGCTAAGAATTCTTATAGGAGAAAGTCAAATTACGAGTCTCAAATAGTTGATATCCATGTCGACTTGGTCACTGTCTTGCTGGGTGTTATTAGTTGCCATACTCAATTGCAAGCTTCCACTCCTCCCAAAAGTCACCGAGGCGCTCTCAGGGGTTTCTCTAGAGATTTTTTGTACCTAGTTAGCTTTTCTATGATATTTTCGAATATCCCTCTTATCTCACAACTCTTCTCATTTATTTTTCTTTTTATCTCGCTCTATTTTTTGAATATCCGCTAATGATTTATGAATCTGCATTCGACGGGTAGATTTATCATGATTTATTTATCTCTCAACTTTTGGCATTTTCAACTTGGGTGTATTTCGACTTTAATTCATTTTTGTCTTAAACTTATACTTCGACTCATTAACTTGTTCTTTTTCCAAGGAAAAAATCTTGTAATTTTATTTTAGGAAAACAAAATTACATTAATGTATGGAAATATGCCTTGTACTTTTTTTTCATTTCTTAGTACGTTGCCTTTGTACCATGTTACCAATATTGATGGAAATATTTATTGTCAAGGTATCGTTGTTTAGTCTACCATATCTCCTTGTCCACCATATGAATACATGTTCTTTTCAAATGCATTTGAGACATTTGAAAAAGAGAAGTCTTCTTTGTAGTTTCCCATGAAACAAACCATGTAAATTCTTGGATGTGTAGTTTTATGTGTGGGTTCCATTTGTACTATACCATGTTCAATATATATGCATGAGACATAACCCAAATATACGACCTTGTCCAAGGAAACTTGTTATGGGATGATTTCCTTTGAATCCACAACACCAATTGCAACCCTTTAACATCTCCTTACAAATGTAATTGACTTCTCATCCATTGCAGAATGTGAGACAACAAACTTTCCAAATGCATTCAGGATAGGATGTTAGGAAGTGTGCATCCAAAAATCCAAATTACATGGAGCCATAGCCACTTGTACTAGGATTTTCCCCATCAAGGTCATCAAAAACTCCATGTAATAACAATTGGCCTCTAAGAGGAAGAATCAAGGTGGGGCATGGTGAAACATAGTGTTATAGAAATTTTTTCCACATTCCATGCATCTTTCTCTGATGGCCTTAAATTTCCCTCTACAGACCTCATTTCCCCTCACTCCAGAGATTAAAATACTCAATTTTTTACGTGTAAGTGAATTGCCATTTATACAGCTCGTGTACGCATGCTAGTTGCTCCATTACAACCCGCTTACAATGGGTTTGGTGCACAAAAAAATAAAATTGTGTTGAGTTTCCATGCCATGTCATGAGATCTGTGATCCTCGACCTTCCATATACTGGAAATGCTCCGAATCGACCCTTCAATTCCATTTGGAGGCTATAAATTGATCTATATCCAAGCCTTGAGGACATTCAACATATCATAGAGAGGAAAGATACTCTAGAGAAATTTCACCTCAATTGAGTCTGCATCCGTTTGTCATTGAAAGTCTGAACTTCTTGTGTTCATCCCCCAATCTCTTCCTATCTTGTGATGGAGAATGTCATTGACTCCTACATGTGAGCTTTCCTTTGTGGAGGATTGAAGTGGTGGAGGCCCAAATAGAGGGACTTGGTTTCTCAGTTCCGATATGTGTCGTTATAGAATTTTGTCACCTATGTACTTCTATTGATTACATTAATATAAATACTCTTTTCTTGTCCAATTGATATCTTGCAAATATTTGTATTGCTTTCCATGGGCATATTTGTTATGTATGTTAATGGATTATGCTGATTTATATGCTAATATTTTATATAATTACCACATTATTGCGTATCTTAGTTGTTGAGAACAAGTTGCAGGTATAAAGATTTGGGTTGCTTGCTCAACGATGGTCTTCTTCGGACGTCCGAACGAGGTAGGATTCTAGCCTTGTTTTGTTATCATTTCATTTATACAACATACTTGAGATTAGAGTTGATTTCTGGGTGGCGTTCCATCTGTTGTGGTTTTCCCCTAGCCATAGAGAGATTATCCTCGTAACAGAATTGGTGACTCCACTGGGGAGATATCCTTTTTGGGGTATTGGGTGTTTTTCTCCTTTATTTGCTCTCTGTTTTCCTGAGTTTCTCTGTCTTCTGTTGCATAACAACCTATATTCTGCATTATATCTGAGTTTCTTTGCTTAACCCTTGCCTAGGTAGTGTATTCCTTGACATACATAAGATTTCCCTTGACAGGTCACGTACATACATGGGATGTCTTCCTTTAGGGTGCATACATACAAAAGCTTTTCTCTGAAAACTTGCGTACACTATCTATTTAGTCTTTTTGGATGAGTTTAGTGTTTGTTGGGTGAGTTTTGCTGGTTGTTGAGACTTCTTGGGTACCTTTTCTGACTGTTAAGTGCCTACAAAGTGATAGGAAGCCGCTTTATTGATGAATCTTTTGGGCGAACTCATTTCTTGTCATTTTTCTCATTTGTTGACATTGCATATTGGTTTGGGTAGTTAATTCTCGGCATCCTATTGGGGTCGTTTCCTTTTTCTTGCAGTAGGATCTGTCTGTGAGGTTTGTTGGTGAGGTTTTCTCGGTGAGTTTTGTTGGTTGTTGAGACTTCTTGGGTTCCTTTTTTTACTGTTAAGTGCTTACAGAGTGATAGGAAGCCACTTTATTGGCAAATCTTTTGGGTGAACTCATTTGTTGTCATTGAATATTGGTCTGGGTAGTTACTTATTGACATCCTATTGGGATCATCTCCTTTTGCTTGCAGTAGGATTTTCCTATGAGGTTTTTATTCAATCCTTGCATTTTCTTTTCATTATATCAAAAGTACAAAAAAAAATTCTTTCTTGCATTGTACTTATGGAATTTGCACTTTTGGCTACTTTACATTAGTTTTGGCATATTAGGAAATATTGCACTTCATTTAAATTGTAGAGATTGCATCTTAGAAACAACATTTATAAGCATACCATCTAATTGAAAATCAGGACTAGTACTTAGCATTGTTTTTACATTTTCTTCTTTTTATCCTGAATCATAATACCATCAATTTCACAATCACACTTCTTGAGTAAGAAGAAGCCATTAAAATTAAAGCTGAATAATTAAAATTGATTAGAAACGATTTTAATTTTTAGGGTACACAAACAAGTATAGGATCTAGGGTCTTGGAATAGGATTTTTTGAGTAAAATTCTCCAAGGCTATAAAACTCAACACATGTGTCTGACTAGGGAGTGGTGAAACCCATTTTATAATAGGTTTCCTTAGGAGCCTCCTCTCACACTGAAGTTAAGCACAATGTCATGCAAAGTTAGTTCCATAGATAGCCCTCTAATACCTTCCTAGCGTCAAAGATATTTCTGGGGTTCTATTCATATTTAGGGGTCTTGCTAGTGCCTTTAACTCCTTGAGAGGAGGTGCTTTCGATATTTAGGGATTTTCTACCCTGCCCATATGGTGTATCGGACTTGCAACTTTTGTCCTGAGCATTGGTTATATCACAGTGACTCTAGTTGCTTGATCTAGGTAGCTACATAGGCTTCTTTCAGGGGTTACTTTGCAGGTACCCTGAGTTAGATAGGGATCGAAAAACAAACATACTTTATGGAGGATTTCCTCTCCAGGGGGACCTGACCGACTATGCTGTGAAGCCTACGAGGGTACTTATAACTAGTTTTGATATCTCCACTCTATTGTTGCGGAGTCTCAGGCCCCTCTTGGGTGAGTCATACCTACTTTAGTTAGGGAGGTCCCTTTCAACCATTACATCGTGTTTTAATTCATTGGAATTTTTATTTATTTAGAAGTGTTCTCTCTGATTATTAATTGGCATTAAGATTTTGTATTCCATCATGAGTTTCGACTGCTATGGTTGGTGGATCCCTTATGACTCCCTCAGTTATCACTACCCATCCCGTGGTCTCTGCTCAATCCATGGGGACAAATAATTTTGTATTTTTGAGTTGTACATCAAATCATAGTCCTCAATCAGTGCCTTGGGCCTCTAATCCTTTCTCTTTTGGTATGCCAGAAATGAATTCACACTTGTTGTCTATGTCTCCTCATCTTATGTGAATCCTATTTTTGGGTCTGGGGGCATGATGCCTCCTTATTATCCCTTTGCATTTGGTGGGGGTCATATCCATCAACCATATACTATGGTAGGAGGTTGGAATCACCCTTCCTCTGGACCCAATCCTAGCTTCATTTTTCCAGGATCGAGTGCTCAAATGGGTGGTTCTTCTATTTCTTACATCCCATCCATCTATCCTTCTTCCACTATGTCGGTTCCCATAAACAATTTTCTCATGGCGAACCTCCCTATAACCTATGGTTTTTAATTTGGGGGGAGTTAGTTTTATAGTATGGGCATCCCCTTGCACGAAGTTCCTTCATTCGAGGGAAACATATATCCTCACCTAAGTAACCCATGTCACATCACTTTCTCCTCACAAGTGACTCCCTCGGTGGTGATTCCCTTACAAAATTTTATGAGTGAGTTAGGAGGATGATACTATTCTAATGGGAAGGGATGTGGTGTATCCTAGAAACCTTCTTGGCTCGCGATCTCTCAAAACCAGTCTTTCTCGGGACCACGATATCTGATGTCGCAACCAGCCACTGCAAGTCATGCTGGAAGCACAAGTCTAGTCACTGCAAGTCATACTGGAATTAAGTCACTGACCTTTACAAGTCATGTTGGAGACATGAAACCAAAATTTTATAGACTTCATGGATGATTTTAGGGGCTAAATTTCGCTCATGGGCTAATTTTCCATGGTTTTTCCAAAAGCGAGATTCGCTATTTTAAAAATGATTTGCCCAAATTCTATAGGATAAAATTATTTTTCCTTAAAAATCGCCAAAAAGTTACAAAAACTATATAAAATCCTTAGAAATTTGAATATTTTTACAAAAATATCGCCAAACATTTATAGTTGGCATATGAAGGATAAGTAAGATTCGCCAAGGTTTCTACATTTTAAAATAAATTTCCATCCTTAAAATTATCCCTATTTATAGTCATGTTGGAGATCTATCACTAGCCTTTGCAAGTCATACTGGGGGCAACCAACCAACCACTACAAGTCATGCTAGGGGCACAACTCTAGTCCCTACTAGTCACACTGCACAAACATTAGCAACATTTGCAAGTCATGTTGGAGATGTGCTACTATCCTTTACAAGTCATGATGGAAGCTTTTCACCGGCCACTGCAAGTCATTTTGGGGGCATTGATATGATTGAGAAGCCTAGATGTATAGGATGCAAGCCCAATTTCCTTTTTAGACTTTGCAAAGGAGATCACCTAACTTGATTGTGCCCTGCTATTGCGGTGGTACAAGAAGCATGGTCCTTGTCTAGTGGCCCTTCGAATTCTGAGTCATATTTGGTTTCCCAACGTTATAATATTTATTTGGTTGATACGATGGTCATGCCAATGAAAACTTCGGTAGAAAACCACTCTTATTTTGGGGGGTGATGTGTCTCCTAACCATGTTGTCTCACATCCAGTTTGACCAACGGTTGTGTCGATGAAATCTTCAGCTGACACCACTCTTGTTTTGAGGAGTTATGCATCTCTTCACCTTGTTGTCTTGCATCCTATTCAACCAATAGTTGAAGAAGTGGTCATGCCAATGCAATATTTGGTCTATCCCAATCTTCTCTTGGAGAGTGAAAAGTCTAAGGAAGTGAAATTTCCGATGCAATCTTCGGTCAATCCCACTCTTCTTTTAGAGGGTGATTCTTCATTCAACCATATTATTAGCATTTCTAGTTCTATACCTTCTGAACAAGGGAGAATTCCACTCTCTCCGAGTATGCTCCCTCCAAGTCCTAGGATGGTTTCCTTTGATTGGAATGATCTTGTAGAGACTCACCTTCCTTTTTCTGCACCCTTCTAGATAATGGAAGTTCATCGATGTATTGTAGATGAAGGATCCTCTGCAAGTATTTTGTTCTCCTCGACTTGGAAAGATTTGGATTCTCCCAAGCTTGTGTTAGATACCAGTGAGTTGCTGTATTTCGATAGAAGTCCTACATGGGAGCCTTGGTCTCCCTCATGATATGTTTCTTACAAAAACATCCTTGAGTCTTAGTTAACCTCTTTTTAGACTCCAAAAAATTGAAATATTGCCGAGTGAACTTGTCTCTTTCACACTCATTAAATGGTTTTGAAAGGACGTCTATTTTGGCATATCTTCAACCCTTTTCCAGACCAAGTAGAATACTTATGAAAAATGAATACTCTAGTCACCATTGGATATAAGAGTTCTCCTGGGTATTATTTTATACTTTTTTGGGCCTAGGGGACTAACATATATGAAAAAGGACATATGTTGAGTTAAGTTGTAATTACATACCATTATCCTTCTTGCATTATTGAGCCTATTTCTAGCTCTCTCTTTCTCTTCATAAGCCTCTTGCCCCAACAATTCTCAACATCAGCCAGACAATGCCTTTCATATATCCTTTGCATCTTGACACCCTTTACCTGTAGAGAAAACATTCCCCCAAGTGTCCATGCCTTGCATGCATTCACTTTCATTGAGCATAGGTATGTTCCACTACTTGGAACTAGTTTCTTACTCATGACACTCGTTTCCTCTCCTATATCATAACACTTCTTTTACTATGAAAAAACAAAAAACGACGGGTGGGAAAATAACATTATCTCCTATCAACAGTAGTCGTGTCTCCTTTGAACAAAGAATAAAATCTTGAGTCCATTTCATACAAGGTTTAGGTTTAGCATGACCTTAGGAAGTTGAGCTCATTACTTAGAGTCTACTCCTCTAACTAGTTATTCTTCCAATCCCTATGGAGAGTTTGTTGATGCCTCCTACATTGCAAAATTTTGTCAATGATTAGTGTTAAGTCTATACTTCTTGCATTATCCATCTTTCTCATGCTCTTGTTCAAAATAATTATTAGCCTATGTTGGCCATTCCTTAGAACTCTTGACTTTACATGTTAGCCATACCCTTAGTGTATCTCAGAATCACATGAAGTTGTTGTCCTACCTTGCACCCTGGGCCTAGTTTCATCATTGGTAGGTAACCTTGAACCCAACATATGACATATCCTTATTGGTCGATGACTGGGGGGATTCCTTTTTGTTCGATGGAAATAAATATATTCACACATTGGGATTTGTGCAATGTCTTGGATTCCATTATCCCTATTAGTGGTTTACTCACCTTTGTCGACATGTTTCCTTATTGGATGCTATTAAGAGGGCCTCTTTCATGTGCTACTTGAAATTGGCGCATGCGAGAGATGCACATGGTCATTGGTTCGTGAACATCCTATTCTCCTGAGCTCCTCCTAATTATCAAGCTATTTCTTTATACCTCGCGTTGGATGATGAGAGATTCCTTCATGCTCTCCTTTCAACAGGTCTCCTTCCATCGAATTCAACTCATCTATTTTGGAATTGAGATCTATATTCCTATGAGTACCTAGAGGCTTACAGTCATCAATGGTTGGTTCTCCCACCATAGAAATTTGGGAATACATCAATGTCTCTTGATCGATGGATTCTTCAAGTACACCCTTATTCACACTTGTTGAATGTACTCGGTTCCTTGAAACCTAATTTCATTATTGGTGGGTTGTCTCACATTTGTTAATGATATACCTTAATGACCAATAATCAAACAAAGTCTCATTGTGTTTGACTTCAGATCCTCTATTCACATAATGTAGAATTGCACCTTCCATGGATAGTGTAAAAGACCTCCAGTTTATAGTGGAAGCATCCTATATATGTTGTTGTCTTTCATCAGACCAATAAATATATGAATTCAATGATCATGGAATATTAGATTGTACTCCATTGTATACAATTATCTTTGGTTGATTTTGAGACTAGAATCAACTATGTCTTGTTTGTGACTATGACAACTTGTGGCATATGTCCACTTTGTGTTTCCTATTCATGGAAATTAATATCCATTTGATACATATACACATGGATCTATAGTGTAATTCAGGTTGGCGACCATGTGTACAAAGTCATTATGAATTGTAATATTCTCATGAGTAACTAGTACTTCCAACTGAGTCTTCATTACTCTAATTCTGGGAATTATAATGTATTTCATCCATCACAGATACTCCTGTGACCTCACACATTAGGGGTAATCTATTATAACAATTTTTTCCACATTCCATGCATCTTTATCTGATGTCCTTCCATTTCCCTCTGCAAACCTTATTTCCCCTCACTCCAGAGATTAAAATACTCAATTTTGTACATGTACACGACCTACCAGTTATACAACTCACGTACATACACTGGCTACTCCATTACAACCCACATACATCTGGTTTGGTGCAAAAAAAATTAAAATTGCATCGGGTTTCCATTCCATGTCATGAGATTTGTGATCCTTGACCTTCCATATACTAGAAATGCTCTGACTCAACCCTTCAATTCCATTTAGAGGATATAAATTGAGCTATATACAAGTCTTGAGGACATTCAACACATCATAGATAGTAAATATACTCTGGAGAAATTTAACCTCAATCGACTTTGCATCCATTTTTCCTTGAAAGTATGAACTTCTTGTGTTCATCCCCCAAGATCTTCCTATCCTGTGATGGAGAACCTCATTGACTCATACATGTGAGCTTGCCTTTGTGGAGGATTGAAGTGGTGGAGGCATAGTTGGAGGGACTTGGTTTCTAAGTTATGATTGTAAGTTTTAAACCTGTGAAGCAAAACAATGCATATAGATTCTTAAGAAAAACATAAATTAATCAATGACTCATACACACAATACACAAAGATTTATGCTGGAAACCCTTAACAAGGAGAAAACCAACCTTCCTTGGTGCCACACCTTTCAAATCTTCATTGTATTAATTTCACCATTCAAAATACAACATATACAATATTTTAGGTATTCCGTAGCTACCAAAACCCTAATCCCTTAATCTAGGATTAATTTAGGAAACTGCTAAAAATAGAAAAATCCGCTAAAATAGGAAAATCCACCAAAAAAAAAATTCAGGGTGCTTCCCCTAGCCTTATTGGCTTTGGGATACCGCCCAGAGCCGAACACTATGCGTAACTAGGGGAGGGGGGGAATCTAGCCCCCCTAGGACCCCCCAGGAAAGTGCCTAATGTGCACAACACAAAGAGCGAAGGAAGATGGGATCGTCAGATGCAGTTGGTGAATCTAACGTGCCCACACACACACATGCAAAGAATATAACACATACCCAACATTCTCCCACTTTTTGTTTTCTTTGCATATATGGGTTCACATGATTACATAGTCAACAATCCAGGGAAACAATGCCCATTGTTACTCTACACCAGGAGAACTCCTCTGTGCTCACATAATTTGTCAATGAATCTGCAACATTCTTCAAAGTGTCAACCTTTTCTAGCAACACCTTCTTTTATTCAACCATGTCTCTCACAAAGTGATATTGAACATCAATATTCTTTGTCTTCGAATGATATGCATGTTTCTTTGCTAGGAATATTGAACTTTGACTATCACAATCTAATCTCACTGCTTGTTGTACCAACCCAATACCTGAACACAATCCCTATAACCATACTGCTTCCTTGCTTTCATGAGTGACTGCCATGTATTCAACTTCTGTAGTTGAGAGTGCCACTACAACATATCTTTTTCTCATCCAACTGATCGCTCCTCCAAATAGGTTAAACACATACCTACTTGTAGATATTCTGGGATCCATATATCCATCCCAGTCTGCATCAACAAACCCATGTATGTTCAACACTCTATCCAATCCTGGTCTTCCTTGGGAGCACAATCCATAACTGGTAGTGCCACGCAAATACCTGAAGACACTCTTTACTATTTTCCAATGCTCCTTCCCTGGTTTTGACATATACCTGCTCAAAAATCCCACCGCATGTGCAATGTATAGTCTAGTACAGACCATTGCATACATCAAACTACCAACTACACTAGTATATAGAACATGGGACATGTCCTCTTCTTCTTCCCGTGTCTTGGGACACTGATCTGCAGATAACTTTATACCTATAGGAATAGGAACCTTTATCGGTTTACTTCCATGCATATTAAACCTCTGCAATATCGTCTCAACATATTTTCTCTGATTCAATTAGAGTTTCTTATTTGCACGATCTCTTTTAATCTCCATTCCCAGAATGAAGTTAGAAGCACTGGGATCCTTCATGTCAAATTAGGAGGATAGCTGTGATTTCACCTCCTTGATAACATTGATGTTATTTCCTACCAGCAACATGTCATCAACATACAACACTACATAAATGAAGTGATTACCAACCTGCTTGGAATATACACAGTGATCAACCCTGCTTCTCACAAATCCCGATCCAAGGATGTATGCGTCAAACTTTTGGTGCCACATCCTAGGTGATTGCTTCAGACCATATAATGACTTCTTTAGCTTACAAACTAGCTCTTTATTCCCCTTCACTACAAATCCCTCTTGTTGCTTCATGTAGATTTATTCTTCCAGATCCCCATGTAGGAAAGTTGTCTTCACATCCATCTGTTCCACTTCAAGATCAAAAGCAACAACAATAGATAAAACAAATCTAATAGAATTTGACTTGGCAACAGGAGAAAAAATCTCACCAAATTCAATTCCCTCTACTAGGGAATAACCTTTTGTTACTAATCGAGATTTGTATTTCTCCACTTTTCCTTCTGCATTAAACTTCTTCTTGAACAACCATTTGCTACCAACATATTTTCTTCTAGCTGTAAACTCAACTAGATCCCATGCCACATTCTTATCCAACACATCTATTTCTTCAATGATAGCCTTCTTATTGATACTGAGAGGGAGGTGAATCAGTATCAAGTACAATTTAAAACCTTTTTCAACTTATACTTAAACCATTCAACTATATCCAATGAGCAATGAACAATAGTATAAGAGTTACACCAATACACCACAAAACACCATGCACAATATATGAGAAATAATCAATAGTTATTGTTCAAGGGAAGTAATGACTTCCAAAGGTAGCTACAACTTCCAAATGTAAAGGGAGGGATAAACTTACAAGAGGAAGATACAATCATCCAATATCAAGAGAGATTTGAAATCTCCATCCTTGCCCCTTCCTTCCACCCATGAATATATGAGAGATAATAAAACTTTACATTAAATCATCACCATCAACCAATCATCACATATAACCTGATAATGCTTCCTGAGACTTCTTCAATTTCTGCAATTCTTCAATTCTTGGAGTACTCTGATCCTATAGATAATATTACTCAATGTATTCTTTGAAACTCCTCCAATTTTCACTCCTTGAATCCTCCCCAAAAAGAGGTTATAGAAATAATGGTAGACTTTATTCAATTCTGGTCTATTCAGGAGAGTAAACGTGCACATAATGCCCTGCGCTCAATAATTAACATCCGATTCTGAAACTTGCACACAAGAAACCAAAGTCTGTAATTTTTCCAATGAAAATTTTTCCCACTTCATTTGGATTCTCGATGAAGAAGTTATGACTATTTTACCCGGAACACTTGTTTATTGACTAGCTTTAGGACTGGTCACAAACCCTATCTTCCAGAGAGTGTATCTCCATAATTATAGCGAATCAAGAGATGAAATTTTTACCAGAGGTACCTTGATATGTCTTCTCAATACCATAGAGATTTTACCATCTGAATCATTCTAAAAAAAATGTTATAGCAAAAATGGTAAGATGACCTGAAAATAACATACCTTAGAACACATCACCAAAAGACTTCATCTTCCCTTCTTTTCTTCTTATTTCCTTTGAAATTCGACTTATATCAAATGAATGTATAATGATGTTTATTTATACCATTTATGTCACTTCCTTTTAATATTAGGGCCGACCTGACACTTTTTTATTTTGTAATTCTTTTCTTTAATTATCTTCAGGGCCTACATGTACTTCCTTCTTCAATTCACTTTGTTATCTTCAAAAATTCATTTCTCCTCAACCATGAGGATCCATGTGACATGCCACATACCACTGGAAAAAACATGATGTATACTATCCATCCATGGGTGTTGTGTCTGCATGTGCATTTTCCTTCATATCCAAATACCTTCATCAATATTGCGGTCCAAAACCCATGACTAGGGTTGACATCAATGACAACAACCAATATTCCAACAATCTCCCCCTTTGTCATTGATGGAAACACTAATGCTCCCCCTATCATCATGATCCCAATTTCTCTCCCCCGTTGACATCAATGGAAAAGGATATGGCTTCTCCCCCTGAGTTTAATGGAAAAATGTAACCTTCTTCTTTGGGGCTGCTCCCCCTAAACATGTGGCACTCAATAATACTTCATCCTTATTTTTTGTCTTTGGGACTTTTTCTTCCTTGGAATCCTTTTGTGTGGCTTCTGTCTTCTCTCTCTTCTTCATGTCTAGGATGTATATGTTGTTCGGTCTTCTTGTTGCAGTTGCAACCAATCTTCTTGAGTTATTTTCTCTGATTTTACATTTTCGGGAGTCAAACGTAAGAGTGTATCCTTGATCACATATTTTGCTGACATCGAGGAGATTATGCTTCAAATATTCAACCAATAGGACTTTTCCTGCTTTTACATTTTCACTTCTAAGCTTTACAGTTCCTTTTCCAAGTATTTTGGTAGATGAGTCATCTCCAAATGCAACATTTCCACCGTTTTTCTTCAAGCTCACAAATTTGCTTTGATCTCTTGTCATATGAGATGAGCACCCACTGTCTATGAACCATTCATCTTCTTCTTTGCATTATTTAGTGACTAATGCTATTCGACAATTTTCATTGTGTGGAATTTCTTTCCTTTTCCATGCTGTAGTTGGTATGTAGACATTTGGCATATGATTATCTTCCTTCATCTCTCTGCAATCTCGTGCTTTGTGACCAAGATTATTGCACTTGT
>ML790355.1:989651-1012376 GCA_009831015.1 Picea engelmannii | reverse complement strand
TCATTTATTACTTATCTTAACGTATTGGTTACGTTATCCCTTGTGGGATACGTAACCCAATTAAACATTATATTTTATTATCCACCCATTTGTTTAATACTTAATTAATCAATTAATTAATTAATAATCAAATTAATCATTAAACCTTAATTAAAGAGTTAATCATACTTAAACTAATCATAATCTAAAATAATTAATTAATAACAGATAATTAGTTAAGGTTATTTAATAATTAATTATAGTTTAGCTAATTTTTAGGATTATTTATTAAATTAATCATCTTAATAATTAAGGGTCATTACAAATAATCTTCCCATTTTGATGGTTTATCTATCACATACATTCTTAGCATATCCTCAATCACCTGATTGACCCTTTCTTTTTTCCCATCTGATTCTGGGTAATATGTTGTGCTAAAATTCATATTTGTCTCAAATACTTTAAATAATTCCTTTCAAAAGTTTGACGTGAACTTGAGATCTTTGTCAGAAAAAATTGCCTTAGGCACACCATGTAGCTTGGAAATTTCTCACATATAAACCTCTGCAATGTTATCTACCTTGTGAGTGAGATTCACTGGAATAAAATGAGAATCTTTGGTTATATTATCCACCACCACCATGATGGAATCATGTTGCTTCATTGTTTTGGGCAGCTTGGTGATAAAATTAATTGTCACAACTTCCCATTTCCACTTAGGAATGGGAAAATGATGTAGCAATCCAACTATATGTTTGTGTTCATCCTTGAACTTATGACATTCTAAACATCAGACAATTTACTCAACCACCTCTTTCTTCATACTAGGACAAAAATATTGGCTCTTTACAACTGCAATGGTTTTCTAGTAACCTAGGTGCCCATTATAAGGACCATTATGCATCTCTCTCAACACCATATTTTTCATCTCCTGAGATTTAGGCACATACACTCTGATCCTGTACATGAGTATTCCATCCTCTCTCAACTCAAAATATTTAATTTTATGCTGAAAATTACCTTCTTGTAATATTTATTTTGTCTCCATATAATGCTGATCTGATTTTGCAACTTCCAAAATTATATATTTTAAATCATATTTGTACATGCTAATGGATATATCATGCATTTCATGCACACTCCTAATGAGTGCGCCATCCACATTGTTCTCCTTGCCTTTGATATGCTTTATATCAAAGTCATACTCACTAAGGAATTCTAGCCATCTGATTTTCCTAGTATTCAAAGTTAGCTGTCCAAACAAATATTTCAGACCAATATGGTCTGTCCTCAAATCGAATATATTTCCCATAAGATAATTCCTCCACATATTCAATGCATGAACTATGAATTCCAATTCTAAATCTTGAATGGCATAGTGTCTTTCGTGTTCTTTCAACTTCCTTGACTCATAGCATATCACATGCCCATTTTGGATAAGGATTACCCCAAGCCCTTCCTTGCAAGCGTTGATGCACATAATGAATCCTTCATTTGTATCTATAAAAATCAAGATTGGTGCACTTGTCAATAAATTATTCAAGTGTTGAAATCTTTCCTCACACTTGGAGGTCCACTTGAACTTCACACCCTTCTTTTGTAAAGAAGTGATTGGATGTTCAATTCTTGAAAAACATTCAATAAATATTCTATAATAACTTGCAAATCCCATGAATGACCTCACCTATGAGACATTATTTGGTGTTGGCCATCCTTCAATGGATTTTATCTTCTCGTGATCCACTGCTATCCCTTCCTATGAAATAATATGTCCCAAATAGTGAATTTGCCTCTGATAAAATGAGTAGTTGCTCAACTTTGCATATAGATGACGCTCCCTCAATAATTGTAGCACCATCCTCAAGTGTTTCTCATGATCTTCTTTAGACTTATAGTAGATAAATATGTCATCCAAGAAGACAATGACAAACTTATTCAATTAATTTATGAAGACGTCATTCATCAAACACATGAAGACAATTGGTGCATTCGAAAACCCAAATGACACCACTGTAAATTCATAATGGCAATACCTTGTTCTAAATTCGTCTTGCTGATATGTTCTTATTTAATTCTCACCTAATGGTATCCTGACCTGAGATCAATCTTGGAAAATATCTTTACATCTTTCAAATAATACAAAATATCATCTATCCTTGGCAAATGATACTTGTTCTTCACGGTCACCTTATTCAACTACCTAAATTCAATGCACAGTCTTAAGGTTTCATCCTTATTCTTCAGAAATAGCACCGGGGCGCCCCAAGGTAACACACTTGGGAGCATATACATATTCTTCAAAATTCATTCAAGCTACATTTTCAATTCCTTCAACTTTTGTGTGTTCATCTATAAGAAGTCTTGGACACTGGGGCAACTCCAGGAATCAAAACAATGGATAAATATATATCTCTCTTGGGTGGAAACCTCGACATATCTCTAAAAACATATTCAAATTATTTCAAGATTGGATTATCTTCAATACTCAACACTTTATCCTTATATGCCTCCTCCGTATGGGCTGCATAAATTTGACATCCTTTTCTGAATCTTCTTTTCAGTTGTAAGGATGAAATATCTCTGATAGAAATTTCCCTTGGAATTCCCTAAACTGTCCTCAAGTTCCCTTCTTCATCCAAACAAGTGAAGGAATTTTTGTAGAAATATAGGACATAATTATGCTTATCCAACCAATCTATATCAATTAGGCAGTCATATGAACCCAAAATGTATGATATTTAAATATGCCTTTGTGCTCAGTCCATTCATGTCCATTGGACAACCCTTAACCACCTCATTGATTCTTCTTTTAGCTCCTTTATCTAGTTGAACCAACCAATATTTCCCATGCTTTCTTCTTTACAAATAAAATATCTCAAAAATATTAGGATCAATGTAACTATGGCTACCTTCTGGATTAATTAAAATAACTATAGGTTGATCATTGATCTTACCTTCTACTTCAATCATATGAGACTGAAATCTAGCTTGCTTGTTTTCCAAGGCTACATAGATCCTTAGCATGCTTTTTTCCATGTCCTCAATTGTATCAACACACTGTACATTGTGAATAGTCTTCACTCTCTCACCTCTATGAGGGAAATTTCTGTACATGTGATCTCCATCACAACCCCAACATTTAATAGGCTATTTCATTAGCCTTTTCCCCAACATTTATGAAATTCTAGGTTCATTTTGAGCAGATTGTACTTGAGAACTATTTCTGAAGGATGGTGTCTTATATCCTTTATTTCTCTGCTCCATATTACCTTTCCTCTTGTCAACCCAATCTCTATGAAAGGTTTATCCTCCTCTATGATGATCATAAAGGAATTTGGATCTCCTTATTTCTTCCTCTAATGTCTTGAGATCATCATATTGTATCTTATCACTGAATATGGAAGGAAATCCACTCAAGAACCTTTGAATATTGACCTACTAATCCTTTATGAAGTCAACATATGTCAACATCTCTAGGAATGTTCTCTCAAGCCATCCATGGTCAAGCTCCCAAGCTTGAGTTCAAAGAACTCCTTTAGCTTCCCGCCATAATAATTCTTCGACAAATATTTATTCTGAAAATACTTTTTGAAATGCCTCCAATTGATCCTTTTTTCGTCAATGTTCTTTACTTGGACTAGTTAGTCCCACCACATTGATGTTTTTCCCTTAATATGGTAAATTTAAATTCCACCTTTTGAATGTGAGGAATAATTGTGCAATTGGAAATAATTTCTCATCCCCCAAAACCAAGCCTTTGCATCTTCATATTTCCTGTCCTCACCATCAAAGGTAAGAGGTTTGATATTCCTCATCTCCCATTGTAATTAATCCACTCCATCACTCCTCCTATGCTTTTTGATAGAAGATAAAATTGGACTATTTTATTCTATCCTAACTGAGTGTCTTGGCAAGTGATGATGATGTCTACCAACACTTATATATTCTTCATTTTTGGCATGAGATATGTGATCCTATGACTTAATTGAATTTGTATCTTTATCCATCTTCTTCTATATCCTATCCAAGCTTTGCAACAACTTGAGGTTCAATCCATTCTGATGCTCCTAAGATTTCATAAGCTTCTCATTATCAAATTTATATCTCAACACATCTCTTTGTAGATTGTTTATAGTCTCTACCAAATTTATGCTCTCCTCTTTACCTTCTCCATGCCCATTTGATTCAGTCCCTCCATTATCCATGTTGACATACAATACCTTGACTTCATATTCATGGCTATAAGTTCTTTGTGGATCTTCCATATTCCTAGTCTCTCTGCTGAATTCTACTTTGTTCCTTTTGTTCCTTTAATTATGAAAAATGTGCATGAAATAGTATTTGTTAGACCAAGTAATTCAACAAATCTATAAAATTATGCACAACTCTTCCCTTAAAGTGCACCATAATTTTTCTTTCTAATTGCTTGTGAATTTTACTACTCAATTCACATTTATGAGTGAATATTTGGAATCCTCTATCTGATACCTTTCCAATGACTATCTCCTTGCTCCATTATGAGTTATGAGAAACAATTTATAGTCATCTGAACATTACCCATTTACTGATTTTTGGTACCAAATGCTATAAGTGTCTTCTCCCTCCTCCTATACACTTTTAGGTACCCAAATTCCTAATATAAATCCATGGCCATATTCTATGGCTCATGATCTTTCCCTAGAATTCTCTTGCGCCCTGAACAAATTTCTAAGCAAGGAGTTATGCCCTCTAGAAGTAAACCGATGCCGAAGTTTTACCTTGCATCGTTCTCAACTATAGATTTCTCATACAAGATTTGTTTTGCGCTTGGAATAGCTCATTGGAAATATCCTTTTTAGTTCTTTTATTTAAGTTGCAAAAAATCTATTTGGTGTTTATTACACATAGAGTCTCGAAAATCAGAACTCCTAAAAACATTGTTTAGGCCCTAAAAAATGCCCGGTAAAATTATGACATTCAAAACTACAATTTTTTTGCAGAAAATCATTGGTTTACTACTGTGATAGACCACCAAATCGTCCTACACCTGTCGTTCACAATTTTCCTTCTCTTTCCTCCTTTTTGAAGAATGCGTGTGTACCAGTTCTGTATTATGCACCAATATTCAATAAGCGCAAATATTACACGTGCAATGCCAATATTTAGTGCATGTACCACACACAAATATTTAATGCACACAACTTTTATATCATGCACTAATACTTATTGTTGGCATAGGGGAAGACCCAGGGTTCAATGCTCAAGAGTGCACCAACAAAACCCTAACTACTGACCCTTTTGGCAACACCTGCGAAGCAGATTAAGTCTCACCCGAGGTAGAGGTAGGGGTGGTTGTAGGACTCCAGTGTCTGCAATCGTAGCTAGGACACAGATCTGTGATTGTAACACCTTGACAAAGCACTTAGCGATATAGTTCATCAATATTTAACCAATATCTACTTCACAGATAAAACCCTACTTATAGAGCATTGCAGTATTCAATCAGATCTAACATCTAGCAACACTTAGCATGACGAAACAGATCAGATCTAGAAGATTCAAGAACTAAGCACATTCACATAGGTTAGATATATCATTCACTCTCATTATTAAGCACAAATAAACAACATATCTATCTATCATTCATCTATATTAAGCACTTAATCAAGTAAATACATAAACACATCAATACATCTCACAAAGCATTCACAACACAGAATATACGTGGTTCACCCCCACCCTGGGGCTACGTCCACCAACTCTTTGTCTTCTTTATTAGCTTCTTCAATCAGTTACATGCACAGAGCCACAAAACCCTACTCCACATAGGAAAAGAGATCTGCGGAATCTGCCAGATCCTCCTTCCCCCAAGCTAGGTTATAGCACAAAGCCTTCCACAATATCTTACAATCACCTTCACTCAGCCTTGCAAGTCTCACACAATATGCACTAAGCTCTTACAACTATTCACACTTAGCTCACCGATGTCTTCCTACATCGCCTAGATATATATTTATACATTAGAAAATCATGCCTAAACATGGGCTGACATTCCCATACCCGTTACATTATCCCAAAACCAAAAAAGGGCCTGAGATCCTGTCGAGATCCGCGATCTCCTCTTCGACTTGAGCTCCTCCTTAGAAAGCCTTTCGAAGTCCCAAAAATAGGTCAAACATGACCAAGGATCCTCAAAACTTGGTCAAGGGTCAACAAGCCCCCAACACTCACTTGTGACTCATCCCGAGTCACTCTGATTTGGGTAATTCTGCCTCAAAATCCTTGAGCTTGGCTCGAGCTACTTCAACTTGTTGCTGTGCCATGGTCTCCTGCTCAACAAACTATTGGATAACAAATTCGTTGACAGGTCCCTCTAAGCACTGTTCAGCTGCGGTGAAAACCTGCTCCAGTTCTGCTCATCCTGAATAGGTTGGAGCCTTTGAGTTACTTCCATGACTCTGCTCTAAATGGTGTGGATCTACTGTTGAGTAGTACGCTACTCTTGGGATCACTTCATCCTTTCAACAACTGACAGGGGCTTCAACTACACTTGTATTGTTTCTACTTGCTGCTTCGCCTTCTGGAGTTGTGACTCCAGTGTCTTCAGTTCTGAATTCTCAGTGAGTCACTCATACATCTAGGAACTGCGATCACTTAGTTGTTTACATTCCATGGAAAGGGCCTTTATTCTCTCAACTGTGCCTCGAGTAGTTGCTTCTCTTTGATCCCTCACATCCTGCGGGGTGTTGGGCACTGTGCGGAGCTCTAAGTCTGCTATGATTTGCTGTAGCTTCTTGATAGCTTCTGCGAGCTTCTCTACTTGATGCTTAATTCAATCTTTTGCCTTTGAATCTAAGCCTGTCATAGAGTGAAGTGCTCTATTGACTGCTTCTTTCACTTCAAGTTGCTCTACGAGCAACTGTTCTTTTTCTTGCTGAATCTGTGCTTTCTCCTCTTCGAACTTTTCCTGGAGAGTAACCTTCTCGTTATCTACAACTCAATGTTGTTCTATGATTACTTCTTTCACTTTATTCAAGGCCTCGGTGGCTTGTTCTTTTTATTCTTGTGCATGATGAAGGCGAGCTTCGGTCGCATCAGCTAGTTGACAGAGTTGGAATGGATCATATCCCAACTCTGGTGCTCTCGATGATAGGGGTGTAATGGAAATTGTGTGACTAGAATGAAGGGCCTATTGTACCCCTCAGAGTTCAACCTTGATTATGTCGTACATCTCCTCTTGCTTGGATTCTTGATTCTGCAAGATTTCCTGGGAGGCGTCGTTCATAGCTACGATGATGAAGTCAATATCATCGACAGTGAGCATAGTCTGCATTTTAGTCAACATGGCTCTTGATTTCTTTCGGGAAGTGGGTTTCATGGGAGAAACCTTCCTCTTCTTCAGAGGATCAACCTCATCTCTAGGCGGCGTTACTTCACCTTTCTTCTGCTCATCTTCTTTGCCATTTGTCTCTTCTATTTCATCATTTCCCCCTCGACTAGGTGATACAAAAGCAGTCTTTTCTGATGCTCTGCTTAAGTCTTGGACTTCTTCAGTCTTCTTCCTTCTACTGGTTCTAGATATCTCATGTTCCTTGTGAGCATCTTCCACACTGTCAAGTTCAGGGTCAGGCATCTCTGTAGGGTCAGTGGGGATAAGGAGGTCTATGGACTAGTCCTTAGTTATATCCTCAAGGTCTTCTTTCGTGAGCTTTTAGTATGACTGAAGCTTCTCCTTATGTTCGTTTTCTCGCGCAGTAATATAGATGAAGGGCTGATCTGCACAGAACTTCATGAGGGGCCTGAATCACTGTAGGGTGTTTGACATCATGTGAGGTTCAACTTTGATGGCCCTCTTCAACTAAAGATAATAGGTGTGAAAGACTATGTTCGACTACCACTGCTTTCCCATATCACTCGAGTACCAGAGCATCGTGAACTTCACAACAAGCAGCTCAAACTACTCAATGCCTGGGAAGGTCGCACATGTTTTCAGATTTCTGTGGTGAGGAATTTCAAAATCATTTGCTGGAGAATTGACAGTCGGTGTCATTTTGTCATCGACGTTTTGAATCCGAATTGGGATTCATCATCAGGACTAATCATCGATTTTCCGAAGAATCCACAGTTGGTGTCATTTTTTCATCGACGTTTCGAATCCGAATCGAGATTCATCATCAGCACTGATTGTCCTGATGATGAATCCCGATTCGGATTCGAAATGTCGATGAAAAAATGACACCAACTGTGGATTCTATGGCAAATGATTTTGAAAAGGTCGCACCTTTTGACATTTCCCAAGTAGTAAAAACAATGAGGATCAGGAGCCAGCTAAAGTGGAACTCGTAGCCCTAATACTGTGCTTCATGACAGTCCAATTCCAACTGATTAACTAGGTACTTCGCCCAGTTCATCTGTAGGCCTTCCAAACATTTCCCCACGAGGTCCACAATGAAGCCAATGACCTACGTGGGTCTGTTCTTTATTACTAGCTTTCCTGCAATTAATTGACATGCTAGGTGCACTGTGCCATTCTGGATGCAAGCTACCTTGTAGCTTCACGTCCCCTTCTCAACATCATTGTAGTTATCCTTGATATTCTATGCTAACGCACAATCTGTGGCTTTTCCTAGATAGAAGTCCTATGGGTTGGGTCCTTGCATACTCAATCTAGTGATCCTATGGATTAGCCTCGGGTCGACTGTGATACGATGGTATAGACATAAGTAGCCGCCATGGTAACATGAAAGTAGGAGCTTAACACATGCGTTAACTTCCTGGTGCCTTCCAAAGTGTGGGATCTTCATTACATTTAACAAGCTGGACTACGTGAGGTTCATCGTCCATGGCTGGGGGATTATTTTTGAGTTCTTCCCCTTTGTCTTGGTAAAGTATTTATACAGGGTGAGCATACTATGGTTCTTTCGATATCCTAGGTTGAAGTCACTGAACTTCAACATTGCAATCTTATCCTTCTACGCTCGAACTACGCGTATCCCCTTTGGGAGGTACATAGTAACCATGGTGTATTTGAAATCTCTCGTCACGCTATCACAACTCACTGCGCCAGCCAGAGTTAGGATGTAGTTGGGAAATATGGTCGGGATCAAGTTCACATTTGCTAGGTCATCTCTATGCTTGGTTCTCTTTTCTGCTATGACTCGGGATGGTCCGAATCTGCGAGCATTTGACAGAGAGGCTTGCACTCCTCTTTTCGATGACACTTGTACACCCATAGAAATTACCCTTTCAGACATTACTCTTTCAGTCATGAGGTTGATGAGTACATCTTTCACAAACTCTTTGACTGCGATGAGTTCTTCGGACCTACACGCTCATGGTTGAATATCTCGGGTTGAAGAGCAACTACTCAATGCAATGGGATAGATGGTGATAGCTCGATGATCACTTCACAAAATCAACTAATCTGCAGGATCAGATAATCATAGTTAGAAAAAGTTTTCTCGGTGCAAGGCTCGACGAAATAAGTAGATAACTAGGCAACAGATCTCTCCAACGGACGAGAAGCCTCCATTAATTCAGTTTGGTCCATTACGACGCGATCCCAACGGTCTGATGGTGAGATTTTTGACCATAAATGTTGTTCTAACTGTTCAGGGCATTGTTCTAATGGTTATACTATTTCCAATGGTTATATTTCTTTGCCATGGCGAAGTGCCATGTGGCGCTGTCCTGCTATCCCAACGAAGTTCCAGTTTTGTAAATCTTCCTTCTGCGAAGTTCCCTCCAGAACCTTCTATAACTTTTCAAACTTTTCTCTCTTCTTACTTAGCTTTCTAGCCCTTTTCCCAGTGATCTTTGTCTCATTATTCCTCTTTCCATTCTGATTCTTGTCTTTTTTTGGCATAGTAACTTCGTTCTGTTGAGATTTTTTCGTAGGATTCAAGGGTAATAGTTATTTTCTCTCTGGGGTAGGTGCTCTACTCATCTGTGAGTCTTCTTGTGTTCTTTCAACTTTGACATCCAAATTTATGGTTTTAAATATCTTTGATCTATTCTCTTGTTCTTCAATCAAGTGCGCGATCCTCCTAGTCATGAAATCTTTTAATTCTTGCTTCTTCTCCTCTAAGGCTTCCTCTTCTTTTCTTCTGGTCTGATCTCTTTCAATCCAAGGTTTTCCTAGTAACATAGCAAACATGGTGTTGTTCTCAATAAATTTAACAACCTCAAAATATTCCTCTGTCGAAGCTCCATGAGCACTCATAGATATTTGGGTGAGTCTTCCACATAGGGTTATCATCTTTCCTCTAAATAATCCTATTCCTCCCAATGAAGGAATCATAGCAGGATTTCCCAAAATTTTCCAAGTTCTTTCTGTCATGATATTCACCTGTGTTTCCTCATCCAGAACACAGTTAATGTCGAAGTCTCCTATTCTTTCTTCTATGCATTATTTTTCTTTAAAAATATCTGACAGGTTGATATGTCGGTGATCATTCAGGGTTTCTTTCATCTACAATAGTATAGTCTCTGATTCTCTCTGGGGTTCTGTCACGGTCTCAGTTTCTTGATCTTTCTCAGCATTTTCTTGTCTCATATTCAGTTTTTCAATCTTAGAAATCATTCTAGGGAAATCTAAAACTTCATGATCCATAGCTTTACAACAAAGACAACTAGGTATTTTACTTGGACATTCCTTAGCCAGATGTCCCGGTCTTCTACAATTGTAACAAAGGGTTAATCCTCATTTTCTTTTAAATGATCCCCAACCTTTCCTGTACTACACACTAGGATCATAGTAGCTAACCTGCAAAAAAGTCTTTATAGGATCCTGCATCCATTGGTTAGTCCAAACATTGTTTCTATGCATAAGAATAACATATATTTCACTACTTTTATCAGATCTACTCATATCAAACCTTCTTTCATCTAGATGTGCCCTACTTTTCAGGCTAGGATTTTTTTTATCAAACATACCTAGATCCATACTTTGAAACAAAAATTTCCACTTATCTCACTTCTAGCAAAGAAGAAAGCTTACAGATCTTACCTCTTTTCTTCGGATCTGACTTCTCTTCTTAGCACAGAGCTTCTCATATTAAGTAGAATACTGCGCACTAGGGCAACAAATATACGCACAGAGCCTCTTCTTCCCCAATTCCCAACAATCATAGTTTTAGGTTATATCTTTGCACATAGATTCTTCTTCCTCAGAACCATTTGTTGGCACAGGGGCAGACCCAGGGTTCGACGCTCAATAAGGAACCAACAAAACCCTAACTATCGGTCCTTTCGACAACACCCATGAAGCAGATGAAGTTTCACCCGAGGTAGAGGCAGGGGTGGTTGCAGGACTCCAGTGTCTGCAATCGTAGCTGGGACACAGATCTGTGATTGTAACACCTCCACAAATCACTTAGCAATAAAGTTCATCAATAATTAACCAATATATACTTTGCAGATAAAACCCTACTTACAAAGCATCGCAATATTTAATCATATATAACATCTAGAAGCACTTAGCATGATGAGACAAATCATATCTAGCAGAATCAAGCACTAAGCACATTCACATAGGTCATATATAGCATTCACTCTCATTATTAAGCACAAAGACACAATAGATCTATATATCATTCATCTATATTAAGCACTTAAGAAAGTAAATACATAAACACATCAATACATCACACAAAGCATTCACAACACATGATATACATGGTTCACCCCCACCCCGGGGCTATGTACACCAACTCTTTGTCTTCTTTATTAGCTTCTTCAATTATTTACATGCATAGAGCCACAAAAACCCTACTCCGCATAGGATAGGAGATCTGTGCACTCCGCTACATCCTCCTTCCCCCGAGCTAGGTTACAACACAAATCCTTCCACAATATCTTACAATCACTTGCACTCAACCTTGCAAGTCTCACACAATATGCACAAATATCTTACAACCATTCACACTTAGCTCACTGAGGTCTTCCTACATTGCCTAGATATCTATTTATACATTAAAAAATCGAGCCTAAACATGGGAAGAAATTCCCATACCCGTTACATTATCCCAAAAACCAAAAAGGGCCCTAAAAGGGGGTCAAGATTTGGCCGAGATTTGCGATCTCTGCTTCGACTTGCGCTCTGCCTTTGACAGCCTATTGAAGTCCCAAAAATAGGTCAAACATGACCAAGGATCCTCAAAACTTGGTCGAGGGCCAACACTTATCATGCAAAACTTATGTACCATTCACCAACATACAATGCATGCAATTTTTGCATCCTGCACCAATATCTAGTGCACACAACTTTTGTGTCGCACACCAATATTCCACACACATCACATGATCTGCACCATGTAACACCAATATTTAGTATGCACACTCATGCACCAATATTCTACGTGTATCACAAGATCTACATCGTGAAACACCAATATTCAATGTGCACACACCATACACCAATATTCTGTGCGTATCACAAGCTCTATACCACACAAAACCAATATTCAATGCACACAAACTGCACACCACTAATTCTACTTTGCACAATGCTAATATTCGACCCACATGCACTACACAACAACATTACATGTGCATCAACAATTTTTCATTGCACAATGCAAAAATTTTAGTGCGCACACCCCATGCACCAATATTTTGTGCCCATCATTAGCTCTGCACCGTGCAACACCAATACTTAGTGCATGCAAGTCCTTTATTTTCTTAGCTAATTTTTCCATATTTCCAACTCATGACCATTACGACCATCATGGAAATTACTGACTCGCTTGCCTAGCCCACCCAATTCATTCTCTTGGAATTTGAAATCACCCCTCCGTAACAACCATTATGAGTGCAATTCTGACTTGGATTTGCATAAAAACTTGGGGATTTCACTAATAGTTTACTGTTTTCCCCCAAATTCAATGTAACTCAAATGATGAGATGATGAATTTACCAACTTCATATTTATCTCTAGCCCATACAAGTCTAATGTTGAACCAAAATCTCTAATACCACAAATCAACTTACCCAACCCCAAGCTAAGTCATGTCACAGAATAATTCTTCTCTGATACCAATTGTTATTTCAAAAATAAATCACTGAGACAAATCACACACACAACTGGCCTTGTGCCATGCACAACAACTATTTTCCATCACACACAATGATTCAAGCCTTGTGCCAGAATCCCATTTACATTGCTACTGAAATTGACTAACATATACTAGTTATTAACCACCATGCCTTGCATATGCAACAATAATGCAGAACCAACAATAACATGCACAACCATGCATAATTATGTACAATTACAACAATATAATTAACATAAATATACACACAATAATGAACATGTAAACATACATAAAAGAACACTTATATTTTTCTATAAACCACCAACGACATGCAGATCTTGGATGTTCCTCCCAGCCGTAGAATCTGTTGTTCATACACTCTCAACACTAGGTCACCTCGAGCTAGGGTTATTAATCCATGAGGGAAAAGGCTTCCCAAGCCAAAATAAAGTATGACAATTAACACAATAAAGAATAGGCCCAAGTTCCCACTTGAGAAATAGTTCCAAGCTTACAACCTCTCATTCCCCACAACCTGTCCCACCCAAGGAAATGTACCCCGTTATCTATTCAACATTCCTTCGGGTTGTCCCACTTCTCATATAGGGATTTGGAGACAAGTTTACCAAGAAGTATCAGAGCTCCATAACACTTGGAACACAAGGTTTCTCAAGGAGTTACAACACCCACTATCCCAACACACAGTGAAAAACTATTTCTAGCAATTCTCTCACCAAGAGATAATGCTCCACAAGCCTGACAAGCTACTTCTTCAACCCAAACCACCAAGGAATTACTGGGTAACATTCAACTTCAGCTTCCTCTTACACTCTCCATCCAAGTTACGAATGATGGAAGTCAGAATACGTGAATGATTGGAAGAATGATGGGAATTATACTAAGTTCCCCACATTATATTTGCATGTTCTTATCTTGACACTTGTCACTCTAAAACATGCCTTTGATTCCACTTGATAATCCATTCCCCTCACTTAGAAAATTAGGATAAATTATATCATAAATCTTATGACTTAGGAATAATATTATTTTATTCCTTGGTTTATCCCCCCCCCCCTTTGACTTAGCCCCTTTTCTTAAGCCCTTAGCCCCCTTTCCCTCTCTTGGAGTCCTATCCACCCATACAGTTTCATTTGACTTAGTCCACAATAGTGATTTATTTTATTAATATAATCGAGTGTGATTACATATTACATTTTTCAGCCTTGTTGGCCTTTCAACACATAGGCTCTCTAGCCTAAATTACATAAGCACTCTAGCCTCAAAACATATAAAAATTGGAACATAAGCCCCAAATTCATGGATCACCAGCCTATGAAGTATATGTACATTTACAATTGGGGTTCATACTAGGGGTATTACAAAATTAGAGTGTTTTTTATATGCTAAATTCTATCAAATTCAGGGGGGATGTTGCAAATCAGAGGATTGATAATGGAGAGACCTATGCCTAGTATCATCTTATTCAGTCAAATTAAGAGTAGCCATGAATTAATTGTATGCAATCAAGGAGAGTGATGATCCTACTGTCAAGATTGTAATATTCTCATGGTCATGTGGTGATTGACCTAAATTTTAGGGTGTTCTATTGATTAATGACACTGTTACATTCTGTATCTACAAAACAAGAGTTGGAATTAATATTCAGGTTAAGGGGGTTCCCAACCAAGCCTTCCATAGTTGGAAAATGGTTGGAATTTTTTGAATTTGTAACGAGGGTATTGATGTCTTTGAATTTTTTTTTGTTCATGCACATGGATATAAGTTGGGATGACATGATAGGGGACATTAAATTAGATAAATAGTTTTTCGTAGACTTTGAGTATGTCATTGCACATCAGATTTTCCCACATAGCCTTGGTGGATTAAACCATGGGGTGTTCATGAGGTTAAAATCGATGTTTGGGTATTGAACCACATTTCAAGGAGAAATGGATTTTCTTATGTACTATTGGAACCTGAGAATGGCGGTTTAAATAATAAAAATTGAAGGAGCCCTCATCATAAATGATCACCAATTAAAAATGTTGCAATGGAGAAAACCAAGGTTTGGGGACATGGAGAGTCCATGAAAAGTTGATGAATAATGATTATAACATGGGTAGTTAACCCTGTTTTCAAGGATTAAAGAGTCCTTTTTAGGGATATAATTCAATAAGGTGTAGTAATCATGTATCAAAGACTTAAATATAACTTTTCCATGGATTAATGGCTCAAATTACAAAGAACATGGCGATTCTCAAGGTACATAAGACAACATCTCAAGGAAAATAATTTTATTATGGTTGAATGATCATCTATGATAAATCCATAGATTATTGATATCAAGTATTGATGTAAAATCTATAAAGGAAGGAGAAGAGTCTCTTTCAAAGTGATGGATCCTTGAGGTGTGTTCCCCATGTACAAACTATATGGTTATTGAATCAACAAATGATTTGTTATGCTTCCACATATTCGTCTCTTTTGGATTTTTGATTTGAGTGTAAATATTTCAATTTGAATGCTCACCTAAGTTAATTGCAGTTCTTGTTTTTGTTGTGTATTTACCCCCCTACTTCCATTCAAGGAAGTTTGAAAAAAATATGTAAAATGTAATGTGCTTACATATCTAAAATATATTATTTAATGATGGAACCAATTGTTGGTGTACATGTTGATAATAGGTTTGAAAATGGACTCAAAATATACTAAATATAGTGCACTAACCACTCTAAAATAGATCATTTAATGGTGGGACAATCCTTGATGGTGTGATTAAACGTTTTGTGAAAGAAAATTTGTGTCTTTAGTCCTTGGTCTCTTTTTATTCTTTGAAATGAGAAGTTTATGAAACAAAAAATGGAATAAGACATCACAAAAGTTCTTGACAAGCCAACATTTCAAAATTCATAATAAAGACTATGCTCACAATTTATTATTCAATGAAGATAGATTACATCATAATATAGGACTCCAATCTACTTAGGCGGTTACAACAAACAACAAGAAAATGAGATCTACATTAAACACTAGTAGATTTTGTCTATGTAACTAGATCTTGCTCCATTATTTACAAGTCTCCCCCTTAATGGAGAATGGATTGACTTCTACACCTAACATCTCCCTAAACATCTCAAACTTAATATTTCCAAGAGTCTTAGTGAAAATATCAACAGTATTTTCACAAGTATTACAATACATAAGAGCTATTTCATTGAACTGCAACTTTTCTCTAACAAAATGAAACCGAGCATCAACATGCTTTGTCCTTGCAAGATAAATCAAATTATTCACCAAATTGATTGAACTTTGATTATCACATTTGATCACTGCAGGTTCCTTTTGTTCTTATCCAACATCTTGAAGAAGTCTTTTCAACCAAACAACTTCACAAGTTGCTGCACACAAGGATTTATATTCTGCTTCAGTAGAAGAAAAAGATACAGTAGGATGATTTTTATTACTCCATGAAACAATCCCGGATCCAATGCCAAATGCATATCAAGTGGTTGATCTTCGATCATCTGGATTGCCAGCCCAATCAAAATCTGAGTAACCTGTCAAATCAACATCATATGCAACAATATATTTAATACCATAATCAAGTGTTCCTTTTAGATACCTGAGTATCACCTTTGTTACATTCCAATGGATTTCTTGAGGTTTCTCCATAAAATGACTTAACACACTCACAAAATATGCAATATCAGGTTTGGTTGTGGTGAGATAATTAAAACTACCCATCATTTGTCTATACATAGTGCCATTCACTTCCTTTGAACCATCATCAAAAGAAAGTTTCACATTCTACTACAATATGGGAACAATAGAAGATTTACACTGATCCATTTTAAATCTCTTAAGTACTTCTCTGACATACTTACTCAGACAAATTTTTTTTTGGCCTGCATTTCTCCAAACTTCAAGACCTAGGCAGTAATGTAACTCACCAAGATATTTCATTTCAAAAACTTGTGACAACTGCTCCTTGATTTCATCAATTAATTTCACTGCATTTCCTGTAATTATTAAATCATCAACATATAAGGAAATAAATACTATATACCCATGCTCATCAAATTTGGTATACATATTTGGATCACTCTTAATCCTCATAAAACCCTGTCGAAGAAAGAAAGAGTTTATCTTCTCATACCATGACCCATGTGCCTTTTTTAGTCCATACAATGCTTTCTTTAACTTACACACTAAGTGTTCTTGCCCATGTTCCACAAACCCTTCAGGTTGAGTAAGGTAAACCTCCTCCTTTAACTCACCATTCAAAAATGCATATTTAACATCTAATTGGTGTAGCTTCCAATGGTACTTTGTAGCTAAAGCAATTAACAATATGATAGTATTTAATTTAGCTACTGGTGCAAATGTTTCAACATAATCAATACCTTCTGTTTGTGAATACCTCTTTGCCACCAATCTAGACTTATATTTGTCTATACTACCATATGATTTAAACTTGGGTTTGTATATCCATTTGCATCGAATGTGATTTTTATGTTTAGGCAATTTAGTCATTTCCCAAGTATTGTTTTTCATTATAGATTCATATTCTTCCTCCATTGCATTTTTCCATTCATCATGTTCATTGGCTTCATTAAAAATCATGGGTTCTATGACATTTGAAATGATACTCATTAGGGCATAGTCTCTATACCTCTCAGGGAGCCGAACCTATTGTGAAGATCTTCTCAACTGATTATCTTCCTCCCCACTTTGTGAAGATCTGTGTTCGCCTCTAGGTGAACTGTGACTGCTTGAAGTGTCCATATCACTGAGTCCTTGTTGCTGCTGCTGTCTCTGCGGTTGTGGCTACTGCTGTGGTGGTTGTTGTTTCAATTGAGGTTGCTGCTGTGATGATTTCTGCTGCTGCTACTCTTATTTAACTCCTTCATTAAGAAGTCTATGCCATTCCCCATTATTTTTGTCGTCACGATTTCTTGCTTCATGCTCATGGAAAAGTACATCTTTACTCACAAATACTTTGTGAGTAGAAGGATCAAACAGTTTGTATTCTTTGAATTCAGAACAATAACCTATGAAAATACATTTAACGACTTCATCATCCAATTTCTTCCTATTGTCCTTTGGAATATGTGCAAAATCCTTACACCCAAATACTTTCAAATTATGAACTGCTGGTTTGGAACCATACAAGGCTTCAAAAGGAGTAATATTATTAAGACAACTTGTTGGACTTCTGTTCTTTAAATAAACTGTAGTGTTTATGGCTTCAACCCAAAATGTATTCAAGATATTCTTACCTTTCATCATACTGTGTGCACACTCTACCAGATTTTTGTTTTTCCTTTCAGCCACTCCATTCTGCTGTGGAGTGTGGGGTACTGTAAACTGTTGTACTATTCCATGATCTTTGCAATATTTGATGAAGTCCCCTGATTTATACTCTCACCCTTGATCTGAATGAAGGATTTTGATGGATTTTCTTGTCTTCTTTTCCACCATGGTTCTGAATTCCTTAAACTACTCGAAAACATTGATTTTTCTTCTAAGGAAATAAACCCATGTGTATTTCGTGCAATCATCAATAAATAAAAAAAAGTAAAATACACCTCCTAAAGACCTAGTCTACATAGGTACGCAAACATCAGTGTGCAAAAGATCTAACACATCTCTCTTTTTCTTATCAGGATTAGAGGAGAATTCATTTCTGTGCATCTTTCCTAATGCACACCCTTCACAACCAACATTTTCATTCTTCAACATGGGAAGTCCTTCAACCATATTATGTTTATGTAATAAAAATAAATCATGATAATTATGTGGCCATACCTTTGATGCCAAAGAATCTCTATTGGCATAGTTGCATAATTCAGTGCATGATGTTCTTTGCTGGTAACATCAAGATTGTATAATCCTCCTGCTTTGACTCTCGTTGCAACAGTTATGTATTGGTCCAGCAGATCCTTCAACATGAAATAATTATTGAAGGATTCAACCTTCAAGTTCTAATCTATAATGGTGGACACAAAGATCAAATTTTTCTTTATCCCTAGCACATACACAACATTGCAAATGTGATGAACAATACCATTAGGCAATGTTACTGGAATGTATCTGTATACCTTGATCTGATGAGCGCGGTCATCTCCAAGATATATGATGGAACCATTTTGTGTTTCTTTAAAATTAGTATACCACTTGTTATTGCATGACATATGTACTGATGCTCTGGAATCCAAAAAACATGTATCAATATCATCTGTTTCAACAAATAAAGCAACATTAGACACAAACAGTCTAAGATCCCGTGAATCAAAATTCGGGGGTTCATCAATATCATCACTAGAAATAAACAATCCGAGATCATGTTTTGAAGATTCTTCTGCATAATGACCTGAATGTTTTCTAGGTTTATTCCTAGCCTCATCACTCTTCTTCTTATGACAGTCTCGAATAAGGTGTCCAGGTCGACCATAATAAAAAACAACTCTTTGAATCATTCTTGTTAGATTGCATACCTTGATTCGGACTTGGAGATTTTCTTCTCTGCAATGAACTGCCTCTCTGTGATGAACTGCCTCCTCTACCTCTTTCTCCTGATCTCCCTCTCACAGATCTCTTATTTGACCATAGTGCCAAATCTGAATTTCGAGGCTTCAAATTCGAGTGCCTCTCTTCCTCTTCCAACAAAATACCTGTCAATTCTTCAAAAGTAGGAGGTTTCTCCCTTGCTATGAGACCTATTATGAACATCTGATAGTCTTCTAGCATACCATTTAAGGTAATTGTAACAAGATCAGTGCTGGAAATTGTTTCTCCTATATTTCCTAGATAGTCCTTCACCTCTTTAATGCAACCCAAAAATGAACTAACAGATTCATTTCCATCCATCTTAATGCCTAGAAATTTAGTTTTCAGGAACAAAATACGATTTGTGTTGCTAGTTTCATATAAATATTTAAGCACTGTCCATGTTTCAATAGAAGTTTTAGCTTCTCTAATATGTGGAATTATGATATCTTTAACATACATACGCAACAATACCTTGGCCTTGTTTTCGTGCTTATGAAAATCTTGGATCTGTGCTGTTGTTGGACCTACAGCCACATCTTGTTGGCAAATTCAGTAAACAGACAGTGAATGCTTGTCATTGATGACAACAGTGGAGATGGAAGAATAAGAGATTTGAACGTAAAAGCTTAGGAGGAACAACATGGAAGAAGACGTGCGCAGAAACGCTCGAGATACAGGAGTTGGCAGAGGAGAAGGAATATGGTGACTGTTGGATCGCATTCAAATTTCCTGAAAGGACGATAGCCGTTAGATCTGCAGAAGTTGTGCAGAGGTTAAGCACAGGGGTTAAGTCCTACTGTGCAGAGGAGAAATCCTGGAGGAATAGGGACCGTCCATTTGCAAGGACAGGTGGCAAAGGATCGGGCACTGTTGGAGTTTTTCCCATCGGGGAATCGGGAATCGGAGTTTCACGAGTCCCGTGTTCAATTACAACGAAAACTTCGAAATCACGATATGCAATTTCACGATTTGATCACAGCCGTCGAGCTAGAAGTGATCTGGACCGTTGAATATCTGCATAGAGTGCGAGTACAGTTATGTTTGTGGAGATGACTCAGTGACCGTTAGATCCAAGCACAATACCCGATCATCGTCGGATCAAAGATAACCTGCACGCCCTTTAAAGTACAAGGAGAAGTGGGACTAATCGTGATGTGCAAATCGCAAGATCTAATCTGAGCCGTCGAGCTAGAAGTGATATGGACCGTTGAATCTCTGCATGGAGTTTCGGGGTTCACGATTTGAAAGTGACAAGAACTCGCAACATTAGAAATGCCGAAATCACGATACGCGATATCGCGATATAATCGTAACCATTTAGACGAGATCGTATCCGGACCGTTGATCAAACTCTACGTCGGAGTTTCACGAATTGGGATATGGTAAGGATTGCAACATGAATTGCGAAATCGCGATATGCGATATCACGACATAATCGTAGCCGTTGAGCCAAAATTACATCTGGATCGTTGATTTGACCAATATATGGAATTTTGTGTATCGGGATTTATAAGTGAAAAGAAAATTGAACATGAAGAATGTCGAAACCTAATTTAAAAGGAAAGAATAATAAAGATAATCCAACGGTGCAGATAAACCTTGATTATGATCGGAGGGTTACAGTTTCTTCTTGCAGTTAATTCCTCTGTTACGAATATGTTAAGTGAAACGGACTCGTGATGAAAAATGGGTTAACGTTTCAGTTACAGGGACAGTTGTCGTTGTTCTTTCCGAAGGAGATGGGAAGTGGAATCGTCAAGGCAGGATGTATAAAAGAAAACGAGTGACACTGTATGGGATGGTTGTTCTGTAGGGAAAAAGAACGAAATAGTAAGAAAGGAGAAAGGAGAAGGTGTTGAGGATTAAGTTTAATTGATGTACAGAATGAAATGAAATGCATGTCAGAAAAAGAGAAAATGACAGGTAGAGTAGAAGAAGAACAGAATGAAAAAAGAACATGATGCAGAGCAGACCTGTTGAGGAAGAGAAGAATTGCAGAACAATTTGCAGAGCATACCTGTTGAGGAAGAGAAAAATTGCAGAACAATTTGCAGAGCAGACCAGTTGAGGAAGAGAAGAATTGCAGAACAATTTGCAGAGCAGACCTGTTGAGGAAGAGAAGAATTGCAGAACAATTTGCAGAGCAGACTAGTTGAGGAAGAGAAGAATTGCAGAACAATTTGCAGAGCAGACCTATTGAGGAAGAGAATAATTGCAGAAAAATTTGTTGAAGATCAGATTTACAAAACAAAGTAAAATGGTAAGAAGTGATTTATCTGAATAAGTTGTCTGTGTGTTCATTATTTAATTTTTCTAGGGAGGATTGGGAGGTGCTCGGGAGGACTGTTGTCCTCAGTAGTTCAAGTGGGTGCTTGAACACAGGAAGTTGTAGCTTCCATCTGTTTGCAGCCAGAGAGACTAGGGTGGCAGGGTGGTGCTAGGGAGAACAGGTGTTCTCTGTTATGCAGGTTGGATCCTGTGTAACTAGAAGTTGGTGCTTCCATCCAGTTGGTGCTGGAATAATCAGGAAGTTGGTGCTTCCATCCAGTTGGTGCTGGAATAATCAGGGAGCTGGTGCTTCCTTCTAGTGGGTGCTAGAGAAACCAGAGAGTTGGAGCTCTCAAACAAGTTGCAGCTTGTAAGATAGAGGTAGCAGCCTCACATTGAGTTGGTGCTCAATTGTAAATGATGTACAGAACTGCAAAAGACTGCCTATCATTTCGAAGAAGAAGAGGTTTTCTCCCTTTATGGGTTTCCTCGTGAAAATCTGTCTCTGTGTGTAGTTCATGTGTGACTGATGGTCTTTACTCTTACTGTCCATATGCTGTATATTGTTGATGACCACATGAAGAAATATTAATAATGTTTTAACAGACTTAAAATTGTTTAATCTTATAAACAACTGATTCACCCCCCCCTCTCAGTTGTTTTAGTATTTCCAACAATTGGTATCAGAGCCAGGTTCCTTTTTATTTAAAGGTAGATCTGTAAGCTTAAACATGACAAGTCATGAAGGGACTTCAGCCTCTAAGCCCCCTCTATTTGATGGAACAAATTTTGCCTTCTGGAATATTAGAATGAGAACATATTTAATGGCCTTGGGTGCTGATGTTTGGGATGTAGTAGAGACTGGATATACAAAGCCTGTTGTGCTAGCCAACAAGGATGATAAGTTAGA
>ML790355.1:973460-986069 GCA_009831015.1 Picea engelmannii | reverse complement strand
TGGTTTATGTAGATGATATTATCTTTGGCTGTACTAATGAATCATTTGTTCAGTGGTTTTCTAACTCTATGCAAACAGAATTTGAAATGTCCATGATAGGAGAACTGTCATATTTTCTTGGCTTACAAGTAAAACAAAGCTCTACAGGGATTTTTATCTCTCAAAAAAAATATTTGATAGAGATATTGAAGAAATTTTAGATGGAGGATTCCTCTACAGTCAGCACACCTATGGTGGTTGGTTTCAAGCTGAGAAAATATGATATCTCACCTGATGTTGATCAAAGGACATATCGTTCAATGATAGGCAGTCTTCTGTACATCACAACATCCCGTCCTGATATAATGCAAGTTGTTGAAATGGTAGGGCATTTTCAGTCTGCTCCTAAACAAAGTCATTTGTCAGCTGTCAAAAGAATATTCAAATATCTTAAGGGAACAATGACATATGGACTGTGGTACCCTAGAAATCAGAACTTCCAGCTAATTGCTTATTCAGATGCTGACTGGGCAAACTGTGTTGATGAGAGAAAAAGCACTAGTGGAGGAGCATTCTTTTTGGGTGACTCATTAGTTGCATGGCTTAGTAAGAAGCAAGGATCCATTTCATTATCCACTACAGAGGCAGAATACATTGCTGCTGCTACTTGCTGCACACAGATCTTATGGATGATACAAACTCTTGCAGATTTGAAGGTAACTTACACTGATCCTATCCCAATTCGTTGTGATAACACCAGTGCCATAAGTGTCTCCAAGAATCCTGTTCTTCATTCCAAGACTAAGCATATACCTATAAAGTGTCATTTTTTCAGAGAACAAGTTTCAAACAGAATTGTTCAACTGAACTATATACCCTCTACAAAACAAACTGCTGATATTTTTACTAAACCATTAGATGCGACTCCTTTTGGATATCTTCGTCAAAAGTTGGGGGTTACAAACTCTTGTGTCTAATATGTACACTTGGTCAGGGGGAGTGCTTATTGAATATCTGGTGGATTTCCTAAATGCTTATAGATGACATGGGGAGTCTATTTCGCAACAAGAACAGAGGGAGAATATTTCTTCTTTGACATTGATGTCAAAGGGGGAGAAAAGATTTCTTTTGAATGCAGAGGAGAGTCGAGTCCGAATGGCCGGATGCAGAGGAGAGTTGGGTCTGAATGCAAGTGTTGCCATCAATGCCAAAGGGGGAGATTGTTGGCAAATTCAGTAAACAAAGAGTGAATGCTTGTCATTGATGACAACAGTGGAGATGGCAGAATAAAAGATTCGAACGTAAAATCTCAAAAGGAACAACATGGAAGAAGACGCGTGCAGAAATGCTCGAGATACAAGAGTTGGCAGAGGAGAAGGAAGATGGTGACTGTTGGATCCAATTCAAATTTCCCGAAAGGCCGATAGCCGTCAGATCTGCAGAAGTTGTGCAGAGGTTAAGCATAGGAGTTAAGTCCTACTGTGCAGAGGAGAAATCCTAGAGGAATAGGGACCATCCATTTGCAAGGATAGGTGGAAAAGGATCGGGCGCTGTCGGAGTTTTTCCAATCAGGGAATCGGGAATCGGAGTTTCACGAGTCCCGTGTTCAATTACAACGGAAACTCCGAAATCGCGATATGCAATTTCACGATTTGATCATAGCCATCGAGCTAGAAGTGATCTGGACCATTGAATCTCTGCATAGAGTGCGAGTACAGTTATGGTTGTGTAGATGAATCAGTGACCGTTAGATCCAAGCACAAGACTCGATCATCATTGGATCAAAGATAACCTTCACGCCCTTTAAATTACAAGGAGAAGTGGGACTAATCGCGATGTGCAAATCGCGAGATCTAATCTGAGCCATCGAGCTAGAAGTGATATGGACCATTGAATCTCTACATGGAGTTTCGGGGTTCGTGATTTGAAAGTGACAAGAACTCGCAACATTAGAAATGTCGAAATCACGATACGCGATATCGCGATATAATCGTAACCGTTGAGACGAGATCGTATCCGGAACGTTGATCAAACTCTACGTCGGAGTTTTGCGAATTGGGATATGGTAAGGATTGCAACATGAATTGTGAAATCGCGATATGCGATATCATGACATAATCGTAGCCATTGAGCCAAAATTACATCTGGATCATTGATTCGACCGATATATGGAATTTTGTGTATCAGGATTTATAAGTGAAAAGAACATTGAACATGAAGAATGTCGAAACCCGATTTAAAAGGCAAGAATAATAAAGATAATCCAACGGTGTGGATAAACCTTGATTGTGATCGGAGGGTTACAGTTTCTTCTTGCAGTTAATTCCTCTGTTACGAATATGTTAAGTGAAATGGACTCGTGATGGAAAATGGGTTAACGTTTCAGTTACAGGGACAGTTGTCGTTGTTCTTTTCGAAGGAGATGGGAAGTGGAATCGTCAAGGCAGGATGTATAAAAGAAAACGAGTGACACTGTATGGGCTGGTTGTTCTGTAGGGAAAAAGAACGAAATAGTAAGAAAGGAGAAAGGAGAAGGTGTTGAGGATTAAGTTTAATTGATGTACAGAATGAAATGAAATGCATGTCAGAAATAGAGCAAATGACAGGTAGAGTAGAAGAAGAACAGAATGAAAAAAGAACGTGATGCAAAGCAGACCTGTTGAGGAAGAGAAGAATTGCAGAACAATTTGCAGAGCAGACCTGTTGAGGAAGAGAAGAATTGCAGAACAATTTGCAGAGTAGACCAGTTGAGGAAGAGAAGAATTGAAGAACAATTTGCAGAGCAGACCTATTGAGGAAGAGAAGAATTGCAGAACAATTTGCAGAGCAGACCAGTTGAGGAAGAGAAGAATTACAGAACAATTTGTAGAGCAGACCTGTTGAGGAAGAGAATAATTGCAGAAAAATTTGTTGAAGATCAGATTTACAAAACAAAGTAAAATGGTAAGAAGTGATTTATTTGAATAAGTTGTCTGTGTGTTCATTATTTAATTTTTTTAGGGAGGATTGGGAGGTGCTCGGGAGGACTGTTGTCCTCAGTAGTTCAAGTGCGTGCTTGAACACAGGAAGTTGTAACTTCCATCAAGTTGCAGCCAGAGAGACTAGGGTGGCAGGGTGGTGCTAGGGAGAACAGGTGTTCTTTGTTATGAAGGTTGGAGCCTGTGTAACTGGAAGTTGGTGCTTCCATCTAGTTGGTACTGGAATAATCAGGAAGTTGGTGCTTCCATCCATTTGGTGCTAGAATAATCAGGGAGCTGGTGCTTCCTTCTAGTGGGTGCTAGAGAAACCAGAGAGTTGGAGTTCTCAAACAAGTTGCAGCTGGTAAGACAGAGGTAGCAGCCTCACATTGAGTTGGTGCTCAATTGTAAATGATGTACAGAACTGCAAAAGACTGCCTATCATTTCGAAGAAGAAGAGGTTTTCTCCCTTTATGGGTTTCCTCGTGAAAATCTATCTCTGTGTGTAGTTCATGTGTGACTGATGGTCTTTACTCTTACTGTCCATATGCTGTATATTGTTGATGACCACATGAAGAAATATTAATAATGTTTTAACAGACTTAAATTTGTTTAAGCTTATAAACAACTGATTCACCCCCCCCTCTCAGTTGTTTTAGTATTTCCAACACATCTGGTTTCACTTCATTTCCCTTTGCAATCTTCCAAACACTATAGCCCTCCATCAGGGTCTGCATTTTGAATTTCTAGTTAATGAAATTCAAGCCATCTAATTTGTTGGCTTCATTGAGGCAGGTCTCTGCTAGAGGATTCACCATCTTTGTAAGTGTCTGCTCATTCAACTAGACAATGGATCCTTATATCACCAAACACACTTCAATCCTGAAGGTGGTGAATCACCAAGAATATGCAACTTTCATCGATTTTCTCCTGTGTTGAGCAGTCCATCACTCTGCCTTTGGATCCACCAATATGACTCTACCTCGACTCTCAGCCTATGGATCGACCCTTCTGTCAGCATTGTACAACTGCTGTACGAAGCTAATATGATGCTAATTTGGTAGCTGGGAGACCTAATCTCCCTCACTCAGTTTGGGAGTGGACTGAAGAAATATGGCTGGTGAAATCCAACCTCCGTTTCCTCCTCTTCGGGTTGGAACTTGGTCTCAAGACTCGACCCTCTAATATCCCACAGATCCCTCGACCTGTACAACTCAAAAAATCAACCCTCTTACGTATCTTCTCACAACTAGGCTAGAGAGGAATGTTGTGTGCCTTTCCAACTCATGCTTTCCACAAAAGAATAGTCGGTGCTCCTCAAACTAAGGAAGGGGAGCGCTAGCACTCCTATACAATGGAAGGGGGGGGCGCTGGGCAGAGTTGGAAATGCTCTCATAGATTCGAGGGGGGAGTGCTAGCGCCCTAGCGCTCTTATTTTCATACCACAGGAGCGCAAGGAATCTGAAATTTTTAATTTCACAAGTGTGAGAGCATCGACGCTCCTCTAACATTGCATAGGGAGCGCTGATTATTTTTCTCAAATCAATTTGAGATATTGCACTATGGATCTCACCTCATAGAGCTGGTTCTCTCAGATATCCAACACAACTTTGATAACCACTTAGAATTAGGAGAAAACCACATAGGTGAGACTATGCTCACAATCTATTATTCAATGAAGACAAATTACATCATAATATAGGACTCCAGTCTACTTAGGCGGTTACAACAAACAATAGGAAAATAGGTTCTACATTAAACACTAGTAGAGTTTGTCTACGTAATTAGCTCTTTCTCCATTATTTCCAAGTTAGAGTGGCAACATCCATCGACCTTGAATCTTGGCCTTTTTTGTATCTAAAAGGAAAACACTAGACGAAGCCTCTCTTTGGCGCACTTCGGTTATTTTTCAGTTTAATATTATGCCATTTGGAGGTGAACGTCAATCTGATAGTTGTTTATGAAAATCCTATCATTGTGTGAAGTAAATTGTTCATGTATTCCTAACCTCTTGAGTGCATTTTTTCTGTAGTGCACTAATCCATATTTCAAAACTTTTGAGTTTCATATTTTTTTCCTTTATAAAGGCTTGGAATTTTGAATCAGTGCACTAATCCATCTTTCAAACCTTTTGAGTTTCATATTTTATTTTTCTTTATAAAGGCATGGAATTTTGAGTCCTTTTACTTGTGCTGACAATACTCTTTCAAATTTAGGTTTGACACACAATAGGCTAAGTTAAAATTTACCACAAGATGGAAGATACCAATTGTTATATGCCCGATGAACATGTAAAATATTGCAGTTTTTCATTCCATCATTATTTTCAAGGAAGTTCATTAATAATCGTTAAATATTGAAGAATTCATGTCCACAAGAGGTGGTTTGTTTTATCAACAATTTATCAAATAATAAACTTACCCATGTGATATATCAAATGTACTCAGTCAAAACAAAATGTTTTAGTTTGTAAGTCTTTTAACCTAGGTTTTAAGTTATAAAACTTTAATGCTATGTGAGTACTTTAAATATATTAAAATGATTATGATATGTGTTAGTGATATGTATATTAAAATGATGTCACGTCTTTAAATATATTAAAATGCCTGCAATTACTCGAATGTGACTAAGCATTTATTAAATTGTGAATATGGGAAACAATGAACATAAGGGGTAGGATAGATCTAGTTAGCATACACAAGATGCAATCACACAAAAAGAGTTCTGAGAGGTGTCAAGGTCCAAATGTTTGTTGTTATTTACTTTAGATTTTATCGAGTGGAACTGACTGATAACACTATATAGACCTGATTAGGATGAAGTAATTAATGGAAACCTGTAAAGTCATCGATAAGTGAAGGTCCACCAGGCTCTTTGTCAGATATTTTGGCCTTTCACTTACACCAAAAGGATAAGGTTGTAACTAGATCTTTTTGAATGTTCCGTCTTGCCAAGGCTTGCCTGTAGAGTGGGGTGCGCTTCTGTCAACCCTCCCGATGGTATTTAGAGTGACTCGTTTATCCTCCCCCCTATTATAACCTCCCAATATAGAATTAGAAAGAAATCTCACCTTCCAAACCATCGAACCAATCTAAAAATCCAATCGTTCTTCATCCGTTCATTAATCGTAACGTTATTCATATGGTCTCCAATCGTTATTCATATGGTATAAAATCTATACGTTATGAATCTGCTAGCTGTCGCAACCAAGTACTATGGAATGGGTACAACTTCTTATTCTTCACTTTTCCTCAGCTTTAATGCCCTCTCACGTTATTAATGCGCTCAATATGGAAGGGGGGTTTCACACGCCTCTCCAGACCCCCATGTGCCATTCATTGGGGTGGGGAGGCCCTATCCACAAACTGGGTTGATCTTTCCTACAACATATGGTAGACCACACAAATGTCATGCATGAATAGAAAGGGCCTTCTTTTCCATATTACCCGGGCTTAAAAAATGGGGTGTATACTAGAGATTCATCTTGGCATGGAAAGGTTTCATAAGGTATACTCATTGGTGGATGGAACCACTAGCTCTGCTCCACCCACAAAGTGCCTCCATGGCATAGGAATCTAACCCAACAGGTAATTTTCGCCTCCTATTCTTTCCAAAACAACTTACCTCGACAAAAACCCCCTCATATTAATGACGTTCATAATCAATGGTTAAATTATAAGGAGTGGAAAGAGACAGAAATGCTCAGAGTCGAACCGATGCAAATCATATCAATACGCTTTTGCAACATCAATATGCTTTCACATTGCTCATCACTATTGGTTGTGGAGCCTGATTATCTTCCTGATGCAGAGGTCCTTTGCTTTCAGCTGTGTCTATACCCCATGAAGTATTTACACCCCAGAAGTATGTACACTCTTCCACGCGGGGGAGTGCAGAGGGGGGTTACCCCCTCTGCGGGGTCCGGGGGGTCCATCCCCCCGGCTGGGGGCAAGCGGGCCCCCAGTGGGGGTTCGGGGGCGAAGCCCCCGAAGCAAAAATTGCCTTATAAAAGTATATTGTAATTTCATTGTAAATCTGGACCGTTAATTATAAGGTCGCAGATCTAACGATAGAGATTATGTTAGGGTTTTTTTCCCTAGAAGGCAACCCTCTTTTATGAGGGAAATGTATTGCGGCTATGTATGAGGGTGAATATTGTATTCTGAGAGAGGAGACTGTGAGAGAAAGAAGAGGAAGTTATAGCGGGTTTTGCTGTAGGTTGTATCCCTTCATTTGATGGATAATAATAAAGGAAGGACCTGGAAATTTATCTGGTGGACGTAGCCCACACTGGGTGAACCACGTAAATCTGTGTCTCTCTTGTATTGTGTGTCTTCTGTGTTTTTGTTTCTGCATTTGTTTTATTTTATTGCTCCGCGGTCCTGTTTTCTAACAATCGCTTTCTCTCAGTTGACCGTAGTACAAGTTAGAGGTTTACCATGTTCAGACAAGTGAATAAAGGGAAAGCAATAGAATTGTTAGGATAGATTGTAGGTAATACACATATAGGAACATATTTCCTTACAACTAAACTTATACTAGTGGCTCAAACGACATACTCAAATCAAACACTCAATATCATGTCTTAATTCCATGGAAATGATACTTAGAAAGAGTAAGCCCATAATACACGCTCAGACCAAACATGATAATCAAAGAGTACAATTTATCCATAATGATGACAAAGGGAATAATAATAATAAAACCCAATGAAATATCCTAATTTGGTATTATCTTAGTGCTCTTGTTACAATCATAAGCTTAAGAAATAGTCTAATCTAATAGGAATCAATGATCGCACTGGTTTAGCTATTAGTACTAGTAATTCCATACCTTATATTAGCTCAAATATACATAACCATTGAATATGTTATTACTACAATTTCAAAGCAATGGAAATGATTCTCATACTACCATTCCATCTCCAATCTGTTTTCTTTCCCTACACGTAGTCCCGCACAAATAGAGACAAGACCTAAAACGACCTTTTAGTGCAGCTTGAGATTACAATTTTTTTTTTCGTTCCCTATATTCGGAGGGAGAAGTTGTTAAAGCCTATATTCAACATGATATTGGGAGAGAACATTTTTGATATAAATGAAGGCCACCTCTTGATATAATAACCGACCAATTTCTCGCTGTCCATCATCAAATCTTCTAATATCATGCATAGTTTCGTCTTCTTCTTTTGTTCCAATCCTCAAATATTTTAAAATATTTCTTTGCAAGTCTGTTATATTAGAGTTGATGTAATGTCAACAAACAATATAACTATAGAGTAATTACATCCTTTCATATGATCTTGATCAAATAGTGTTGCACACAAGGCATCAACCTTTTTCTCACTTTCCCAGTCTAGAAGTTCTAAAACATTGTGCACTGGTTCATCAAATATTAAAACATAAGTATATCACATAACTCTTACAAACATTAAAATCATAATACTATAAAAGGAAAAAAATAAATTTTAATACATATTAAAACTACTGCATTCCTTCATAGAAGGGGTTGTAGCTACAAGAAAAATATTTTAGCATGCAACTTAGTCGCCATGCATATGGTGAAATCCCCAGCTAGAGAATGCTTGAAATTCGTGGACCCTTCCATCAGGAAGTTTGAAATCCCTAGAGGGTGAACTTGGCATGTTATCAGGTGGCTATCTCACCTCCTTGGACTACGATATTTGGCACTTGTTTTAATAATGTTCAATACTTATATCAAAAATGTAATTTTCTCAATAGAGGGTCTGCGGTTTATGCACCTGCACTCACATAGATAAAATTTGGATCCCATAGGCATCGTTGAAATGGAAACAGAAAAGAAAGAAAATCCCACAATAGCTAGGAGGAAGGAACCTGTAGAGGTGGAGATGGGGACATAACCCGTTCCATATCCCATTCCAAATCCTTCCAGTCTTTTCATTTTGATTATACAACTCCGATGAGTTTGTTAGCACATATTATGGATTGGGGGGGTGTTTTCCTTAGGAACTGGCATTCTGGCGAGAAAATGGCCGAAGGAGGGGGCTAAAAACCCACAAAACACGCTTTATCCTAAGTCAGGGCCCCGATGTGAATTTTTTGCGTGATTTGGTAAAATTCTCGTAGATCTGAGTGACTTATCTTAGCGCACTTAGATCTACGATGCATAATCCACATCGAACCCGCCGACATTCTACCTTAAATGAAGAGCCGGGGGTCCAAGTTGGTGGTTTCTAGGTGAGGCCCCCCCACTATCATGGCACATTCTTGAAAACTCAGACCCTCCCCATTCAATTCCACTTACCACATATCCCCCCTCCGAGTAGACTGCTTACCTCCTACCTTTACCATCGTCTGCACTTGCCGACACCTGTCTTCCACTCACAACCTCGTATGCCAGTCTTTCTCCCACTGTCGCATCCTTCCCCTCTCACTCCCTGACATGTGTCCATCACTCATACTCCCTGTCACTCCCACATGTACTATTTTACCCACTTTGCCCTACCACCGCACCCTCCCATTTGCCTCCACGTCCTCTCCCTGTACCTCTTCACCCCTGCACCTTTGCATCTCAATGCCCACATTTTGATGCCCTCACATTCCTAGTCACCTCCTCACCATCGTGTCCCTCCACCTGGCCACCAATCACTCGTCGAAGCCTGCAAATTTGTGCTAATTATATCGCCAGTTCCCCTCACCTTTATCCACGTCCGCTTGGCGTCTTCCCGGTCAACATTCAACAAATATCAGGTGGAAAATATTCACAGGGTGTGGTCAACATGTTTTTCACATATCAGGTTGACTTGAGCTTCATCCTGATGCCAATGCAGAGAAGTTAATGGAAGTGGGTGAAGTGGTTGAGACATCGTCTCCTTCTATAAATGGAAGGCCAGAAAAGGACCGACTGTGGAAGCAGGTTGCCAGTCCAGTCTGACCAAAGATCGCATATGACGAAGAAATGTATGGGAAGTTTGACAAAACACTGTAGGAACAGTCTACCAGAATATCGCATGCATGTTCAACCTGACAGGAAGCTCATCGACTTAAGGCCTTGATTGCATTGACAATTGTTTTGAGTATATGTAGGAATTTTTTCCATTTTTGTTAGGGTCGATGGTTGAGCTATGCTCCTGCATTGTAAAGTTTTTATGAAGCACTCTGGTTATATGGTTATGTAATTTGATTTGAGACTTCTGGTTTAATTAAATTCAACTTCCTGTTTCCATGCTTTATTTCCTCTGATACTGAATGATCATGATTGAAGGATTCACATGGATGTTTATGACTAAGTTGTAATGGATGTTGGATTATAGCCCGATTATAGTGTTTTCAGTCTCCTGAACTTTGAATCCAAGAAGATCTTGTTTTCTGAGTTTTTCCTCCTTAGGCTGCTGGAAGACCGGTTGTCCAGAGAAGACCTTTTCATTTTCTCCTCAATTTCTTCCTCCTTATCACCATTACTACAACTTATTGAATAAAGTTGAATCAAGACCTCATTTGTGGGTGCATGCTGGTCCAACTTTATGAGTTTAAATGATATTATCTCCAGTCTATGCCTATTTGACCCCCTTTAAATTATTCATTGTGACATACAAACTGATGGGTATTGGGCTTACCTCTGTCGCAATCCATAGGTGACTTCTAGTGCTAACATGTCTGGTGCCACTGCCGAGGAAAGAATTGAAGACATTTCCCTTGGTTGAACGACAAAGAGCTTCTAATTCTAAAGGTGCATCAGACGTCAAAACCATTGAAGATTGCAACCTGCACCTGGTGACTCCACTGGTCCAACTCCACTATCTAAGTTGGCTCCAAAAGGAAGACACACGAGGTCTCACCCATAGATGCCTCTAACCATGCTTGAAGCTGACCCAAAGAAAATTATCAAAAAAGGAAAGACCCCTTAAGAAGGTACTTCATCTTCTGAACTAGGTGATTTTGGTAATTTTCATAATCTTCCTTCAGAAATTCCAGTTGTTGTTTCTATTTCTCTTGTTTTCTCGTCTGTTGGAGTTTCCTGAGATTTAAATTTTTGGAGTTTTCTTGCTTATTTATCCTCTCCTAGCCTCAGTTTGGAAGGAGAAATCTTAGACACTCTTGTCTCTCCTGAAGTCGTACCGTGGCTTAGGACTAGGACCTTAGTAGATTTTCCCACCCTTGGCTTTACTACTCCCCCTCCTATTAGAGTTGTTGTGGGAGAAAACCCTGCTCCTACCATCTCTAAAACCTTTTTCCCAAACACTCAGTTGTTTCCCATTTCCACCAGAAGCATAGTTCCACTCTCACCTATCCAGACTCCATCTCCTCCTGCTTCTCCTCTTGTTCACACTCCAATGGCAAGAGAAAATACCCCGTTAACTAGAATGAAAGCTATAGTAGCTACTAGGTATGCCCCTCTTGTTTTGCCACAGCCTCTGAATTCCCTCCCAATGGATGGCTACCTTAAGAAGTTACCTAAGTTCATGGGTGAGGGGGACATAACCATTGAGGCACACCTTGAAGCCTTTTATAGTTTTACAGATAATCATGTCATAGAGAATGAATATGTATGGATGAGGATTTTCACTCATAGCCTTGATGGTGAATCTAGGAAGTGGTTTAGGGCCTTGGCTCCTGGATCTATTGGCAGTATTGAAGCCATAGATGAAGCCTTCTTAAAGGAATGGGGAGATAAAAATGATCTCCTGTACTATATTATAGAGTTTGGGGCTTTGAAGAAGGAGGAAGGGGAATCTGTGTCTGATTTCTCCAAGAGGTTTAATAGAATGTGTTAACTCCCAAAATAGCACCGACATTTTGGTCGGATTTTATGGTGGATATCATGGCTATTGGTAGCGTCCTCAAGTTACTTTTGAGTTTTTATAGCTGAGAAAAATTTTAGATTTTGGTTTGACTTAGAAATAATTTGGATTGTAAAGTCTTCTTTTTCAAAATTGATATTTTTACTTTCCACAGCTAACTTGTTTTCAAAGGTTCATTATGTGCTGTGGAAAGTGCCCACTTTCAACAGCTAAGGAGATCGTTTCATCAGTTGGCGCGCTGTTGAAAGTGTCAAATCTTAAAGGTTCTTAAAATCAGTTCTCGGGTGGCGCGCTGTCAAAGATACATGCTTTCAACAGCTAAGGAGGGTCTTCTACAAAGTGGCGCGCTGTTGAAAGTGTCAAATCTTAAAGGTTCTTAAAATCAGTTCTCGGGTGGCGCGCTGTCAAAGATACATGCTTTCAACAGCTAAGGAGGGTCTTCTACAAAGTGGCGCGCTGTGGAAAGTGCATACTTTCCGTAGCTAACAGAGGCTGTACTCCCGGGTTGGCAACATCAAATCAAATCTTTGTTTCCATATCAAACATTGTTCACAAAGGATCGTTTAGGGTTTTGAATTGCAAATGGAAAAATGATACTTAAACTTGTAGGGAACTTTTCAATCCCTTCCTGAGCTCCAAATTAATATCTGACAACACCATTGGAAAGCTGATATTCTCTAGATGTCGATCGACTATTCATATATGAAAAATGGATTTTTTATGACTGAGAAATTTGATTTTGAAAATCTGTCCGCTTTCAACAGCGCAGAAGGCAAAATTTTTGACCCGTTAGCTGTTGAAAGTGGCGACTTTCCGCAGCTAAGGAGCGTTTTTTTACAGGCTATGCGCTGTGGAAAGCCTGTAACGGCCAGAATGTTACGATTTTCGCCC
>ML790355.1:874677-943434 GCA_009831015.1 Picea engelmannii | reverse complement strand
GTAGCTTAAATCATTACCTAAGAACTTGGAGATGCATCCTACAACTACCAATTATGTGTTTCTTTTCTATTATTTTTCCTTTAGGATCAAATTTGAATAGGGAAAGCATAAGAAGGGGCATTTTTGACATGATGAGGAAGTATTGAAAATCATGCATTTTTGTTAGAGGTGTTCCACCCTGCAACTCGGTCTATCAACATAAATAACCTGATTTGGAGTATGTATTATGATAACTTGCTTCCACAGTTTTTTGCCAAGGGAGATGATGGAAAACTGTAGTTTGTGATACCATGTGTTTTTAGGTATGTTGAGCATTACCCAGTTGGGACTTTAATGTTCGTTCTTTCATGAAAAGTATTTTCTGGTAAGAATAAGGCCGAAAGGTTTAAAAAACTATGTTGGTGTCTGTTTTCCCAAGGAAATGATGTTTTATTATCACTAAATTACATACTCACAGGCCCTTTCCAAAAGGATACATTACGGGAATTTTGTAGCTGAAGCCAAGTTTAGAAGCTCGCCAAAACTATATGAAGTTACAATCGATGCACAAGTTTCTGTTTTGGATTTTTTTTCTTGAATTTGCATTCTGGAATTTGTCTTATAGTATAGAATCTAGGCAAAAATAACCTCCGATATCCTATTCTTAAGGGATCGTCAGGTATTATTTCAACCAACGTAAATGGAGTATATTTGGAGCACCGAGACATCAACTGTGAGCTGCTTCCAAAAATACGTCATTCTGTTACTAAGCTCAAAATCAATGAACATAAGACCACATCCAATCCACCACTCTGTATACAGTGTGCACCAAAAATATTATGATTGGGAAGGATCATGATGTCATCCACAGAGACATTCCAGAAAAGGAAGGAAAACTTCATTCTATGAAAAGGTGATTGGAAATCATACAAAAAATTTAATGAAAAACTCGGAGTGGTGAAAGTCATAAATTTTCTTTAATGGAAACCCTGTTAAGGATGACAATTTTAGTGATTAAACTGTGATGGTTGTAAAACCTCTCTCTTAACACATGGATTTAATGTTTTCTGTGGGTGTGCTAAAAGAAAAGAGACGTGTAGAGTAAATCAAGCCAACCTTGCATCGCTTCCAAAAAAATCAAAATTAATAAGTACTGACATGAAATTTCAGGAAAATCAAATTCATTGAGTCGGTCCAAACGACGTGCATGCAAAGTGGGTAGGATGTTTGGCCAAAAGTGGATCTACAACAACAACTAGATGATATACAAGGAACACATGAAGTAACATTTTTTTTATAAATCAAGTTCAAACTTTTTTTGCATCCATATAGCATGCATGCTTGTAAATTTTATTGAGAAAAACGATGAATCCATTTATCTAATTGATATTGTAGTTATTAAGTTCACATGGTATACCTGCAATAATGTATTTCATTGATTTTATTGTGTAGCTAAATATTGGGGTATTTGTGCATATTATTAGAAACTCTAACAACTTTCTGTTTCTTATTGAAATTGGGACAGGATTATTGACATACTGTCTTAGTGTGGACGATTATCAAGTTTTTTTTGGAACCAATCCCATAATAATATTTACAACTAGATTTATTTTACTATTGTCATGCACATGCTTAAACAACTAGACTATTTTTACACACTTTTTTCTTTATCTCTCTATCCAAACCCAAAGAGTTACCTTGCATCCTTTACCCAACTCGTTTATATTATACATGTTGGAGATGTGGAGCACTCCCTGAGCTGACTTTCCTTGGTTTTGATACCAAGGACAACATCAATAGTCAATAATTATGTAATATAACTCATATAAAATTTTATTATATATAATTTTTATTTTTATTATATATAATTTTCATTTGGATTGACAAACATGCTTACACGCTTATAATATAATTCATATACAATTTTATTATATATAATTTTCATTTTGATTGACAACTTCCAGTTTACCATTATAATGCCATACCTTTCACATTATAATGCCATACCTAAAGAGTTACCTTGCATCCATTACCCAACTTGTTTATATTATACATGTTGGCGATGTGGAGCACTCCCTAAGATGAGCTGTTGTTGGATCTGACCTAGTCAGGAGAAAAGGCTATTTTTGGGAAGAGAAGCACGAAAGGAGGAAAGGATAGCTAGAAGGAAAATAAGCACATGTAAGGGAAGCAGGTGAGGCGTGCATGAAAGGAAGACATAACGACACTAGGGTTAGGGTTTTTGTAATATATTGTAATGGATGATGAGCCAAGAATATAAATAGGTAGTACTTAGAGGAAGAGGGGGACCAAAGAGAGAAATAGAGAGGAAAGACTAACTGAGGAAGAGATAGTGTAAGAGATGTATGATTCGATAAGATGGTGAGCTAGGGAATCTATGAGCGACTCGATCCCGAGGGTTAGATCGCATGTTGAGGAGCCTGTTGCGATCTAGTCAACCTCACAGGGATTGAAGAGTCGGTTGAAGAGAGTAAGATACAAGATTGTAAACACGTGCAACGTGACATATTAATGAACCATAATAAATAGATTTAGATCTAGATCTTTGTAGATGTAGCCCAGGAGGGGGTGAACTACAATAACACATGTGTTGTGTGAATGAATGCATGTGTCTTTATTGTTGTTAAATGGTGAATGTTATATGAATGAATTAACTAGTTAGATTTGGTATTTCACATGCATGAATAGAATGACTGTTATAATAAAATGTTAGACTGAATAAATAAGGATTAAAAGATGCAACCGTAGATACCCACTCATTCTGGGGTTGCAAACGCCTGAGTATTGCAGCCACCCATAGAGCTATATCAGGTGAGACTAAGCAGTACACTCCGTGTGTTGCGTTGCCTTCTGGTTTACCAGAGGGGTCGATAGTTTTAGAGGGATTTTGTTGGGATATTATCAAATCTGAACCGGTGTCAAACTATGATAGGGAGGTAGGACTAGAATAACCCATAAAGAATCCTATGTAAAAGAAGTAAAATCCAACAAATGGTTCCATTTCCGATTGGTTGGAACAAAATGGGCTTGAGTGAATGATATCTGTTGAAGACAGACTGAACAACAAGATGTTGAGAGAATGAGAATAGAAAAGGGAATGTTGAGACTGTGGAATCCAATGAAGGAAGATATAGAGAACTGGTTGAAAACAAAGGAGCTGGAGTTTGCGTAGAAAGATAACAGAAACCCAAAGTTGACATCACGCAAATACCTGGACAAGTATGTATTCAACGACTTGCATGAAGTATTATTCTGTGATTTCCCACATGTATTACAGGAGTGGATAAAAAGGTTGAAAGAAAAACATCCCACAAACCAGATCAGGCAACTAGAGTGGAATCCTGTAGAGATCGCGCAGTTACAACGAGTTGATAATAAGTTTACGCGGACATCAAATTTCGGATTAGACAACATTGTTGCCAGATTTATCATAGAATTTGCAGTAGATACACCGAAGTATTACAACACAGCTGAAAAAGAGTTCTTGAAGGGTCCTTGAGGTAGGCATATCAGATCGTTATATACTTCTGTTAAGATATTACTATATAACAAAGGTGTAATGACAATGGAGTCACATAGATAAACTTCCCTGCGTGCATGGGGGAAGGGGGGGAAGCACTGACATGAGAAGGATAAATGGAAGGATAAATGGATAACGGAAATAAGGAGGATGCCTTGGATCCAATTATGATGGAAGAAGACTAGATCAAGCAGATCATGGAAACAACTGGAAAAACGCGTAGTGGAGTACCCTACCAATATAAGGTGAACACCAAGAAGAGATTCGTAGCCATGAGGGAAGGCTTGGAAAGCAATTAAGAAGAGGTATAGGATCTCTGGGCTGTGGAGCAGATTGAAGAAATCCTACACACGACATATGAAAGGAATACAAGAGGTCCAAGAGCATAAATATAAGGCAACACTCCTATCCATATCAGTGTCAGTGTGGAACCCATAAATCCATGTGTGAATAATACACCAAGAAGAACACCACCATTTAGAAAACCAAATTTTGGGAGAAGGAAGACATCAATAAGTACATATACACAAGGGACAACAACTGTGGGAGCCAGTTTAGGAAGCATTAGTCAAGTATATACACCACGCAAAGGTAGTAGTTCAACATTCAGGATGGCAGGACATGATCCCACCATCAAGTTACCAGAAATCAAATGAGAGGCGTCAGAGGACCCTGAGAAGCACTTGTTTATTTGTGAAAATATATGGGAAGAGAAACATATCTCATATGAGGACAAGAAAATTTCACAGTTAGCTATCACGCTAAGAGATCCTACACTAGATTGGTACACAAGTTTAGCTACAAACAGTCTACCAGGGACAACCATAACAATTGGATATATCAAAAAGTTATTGATAAATGAATTCCAGAAGCCTAGTTCAGAGGACCAATACATGAATGCGATGATAGAGATTATACATAAACCATGAGAATTTGTATGGGAGATTGACTAGATATTCAAATGATTGAAGGGAAAGCTAAAGTATGTGATGAAATATATGCAACATAGGCATTTGTTCGTCAATTCACTGCTACCACACTTAAAATACCCATTGCAACAACAGAAGTTTCAGACACAAGAAAAGGCTCTATAGGAATCCCTACTACTGGAAGAGAACGAATATCAGAGGATAGATCCAACCATAGAGGAGTTGAAGGAGGATATGAAGAACTTAACATTTCAACTAAACCAGAACAAAGGTAAGGACAAAAGAGAATTTGTTTGGTGTACCACATGTAGGACATAAGGACACCATAAGAACGAATGTCCAACATTCGTGAAGTACATGGCAAAAGGAATGCCAAAACCGTTTCCAACAAGAGGACTATGGTATGAGATCTGTAAGAAACATGGGCATGATCCATATCACTTCCCAATGATGCAGAAGTACCAGATAGTACTGAAGAGCTCATATTGCAACTTTGAAAGTCAGTAGGCCACAATGAAAAAGATTGCAGGACCATGGACCTCATAAGGGAAAGAACATCAAATTCTTACATGGTGTAGGAATAAATGATGATTGGGCAAGCCACACCACAATTTAACCAAGTACTAGCTCCATATAACACTTTACAACAACAATATAACATTGTGCAACAACAATATAACACTACGCAACTGCAGTACAATACCACACAACCACACTATAATCATGCGTAGTATAATCAGGATCCACAATACAATTCACCATGAGGGGATCATGTTGGCTATAGAGGTGGAGGAAGATCAAGAGGAGGATTTGGAAGAGGCAGTGGGCCAATGGTATTCCACAACTGTCAACAACCAAGACACTATGCAAATGAATGTTCACTTCCACCTGCAACGTGCATGTATTGTCGTGCATCCGATCATGACACAGAATAATTTCATACATTATTAGATACGATCCAAGAAAAGAGAAATCAAAACAACTAGAATGTTCAGTGGATTTTTGCGGAAACAAGGGATGAGGGAAGAAACATCAACATAGTTACATAGGGAGGAGATAAAACAGGAAACGACGTAATAAGACAAGATCTAGCACAACGCCAATGGGCGAAGAAGAATGTCGAACCAAAGAAGCAGTTTGATGCACATGTTGGCCCTTGGTTATGGAAGTAAGTGAAGATCAAGGAAGAAAAGGAAGAATGTGAACTGCGCAGAAGACACCGTGACTGTTACTGGGTCAAAGTGAGCAAAAGAGAAGAAAAGGTGGAGCAAAGTAAAAGGAAGAAAACTGTTGAACGGGGAGATCGAGGATGACCGATCAGTAAGAAATAAGGACCGTGGACAACTCAACAAGCAAAAAAACCACCATTGGATGATTTGGAGCACCGCGTGAGAAGGAAAGAAAGACAGGCTAGCGAAGCCCTGAAAATGTGGGTCAAGTTGACCTGGGGTTTTGGTATCTAGGGTTTGTGACACCTAGGTTTCGACCTAAGGATGTCGGTGAGATATTGTAATGTATAAATAGAGGTCTAAAGGACCTGGGTTGGGTTGTTGTTGATGTTATGATCAATGTTGTTTTCTTTGTCATTGTGGGATCGAACAAGTAATATTAAGAGAGAGAGAAGTGCTAAGTATGAGAGCCTTTTGTATTGTAAGATCTTTAGCTGGGTGCGAAGATCAACCCTATAGCTGGGTGCACAGGGAAGGAAGAGATAAATAGGATAAGAGAGAATATCTTCTAGCTAAGAGCGCAGACAAGAACTGTATGCTTCATCTTAATACATCATAAAGAATAGTTCTGTGGACGTAGCCCTAGAGAGAGGGTGAACCATGTATATCTTGTGTTGTGTGTGATTGATTCTATGTTCTTTGTCATTTAATATGCTTCTATGATGATAATGTGTTAGATATGAGATATAACTCACGCAGTAGATTATAGAGGATAAATAATACTAGATTGTTGTGGGTTGGTTCCTGTGAATCCACTTTGCATTCCTTCTGGTTGTAGACATATCTTTCCTTCAACCCCCTCATAGCTACTTCAAGTGAGACTGCATCTTCCTAGCATGTGTTTCCGAAAGGGCCAGTAGTTAGGGCTTGTTGGCGCGCTCTTAGAGATGAACCCTAGGTTTTCCCCTGTGCCAACAAATGGTTCCGTTGTCGGGACATGAATCTTCTTGAGGGAATGTCAAGGTGGTTCCCATCAAAGAAAGAGATTCAAAAGTGGATAGAGAATCAAGAAAAGGACTTCGTTGAAGCCCATAACATAAACCCTAATATTAGTATAGAGGATTGGTTGGAGAGATATATATTTACTGATATCCATGAAATTTTCTTTGGAGGAATCCATTAGGAGCTATATGAGTGGTTAGATAGGTTAGAAGATACCCAGTTTGAGATCAGATATAAACCTCCTGTGGTTTGGACATCAACGCTAATCAAGAAGGTCAAGAGAGTTGATAACACCACATCACGAGCAGTAGATCATTGGTTTAATAGAACCGTTGGAGGCTACATCACCAAGTTTGCTATTGACAGAGTAGAGTCATATAGCCAAGTCGAGAGATATTTCTTCAAGGGACCCAGAGGAAATTTTTTACATTTTATGAAGCTGAGGATCAAGATGCTATTGCATAAGAGGAACATCTTGAAGATACAGTAGATTGGTTGGATTTGAAAAAGATAATGTTTAGGAATTTAGTCAGCGATAGCGACACAGAGGATGAACATATGCACAGTGGGAGAGCGTTTAGAGAAGTTCACCTTGCAAACCTGTTTAAGAATAAATACAGGGACGCGGGTTTCTATAGAAGAGAAGAGGCAGATCTGACAAAAAAGGAGCATTCAGTATCTACTAGAACAAAGGAAGGGAAAGATGAAGAACCTTGCTAGGAAGAGCTAGAAACTTCAGGAAATGCATAGACTACTGAAGTAAGTACTATTATCCATCATGTTGATTTAGTAACATTAAGAAATCAGAGTAATCTAAGCCACCAGAGCATTTAGAGAACTGTTACTAGTAGTCCACCACATACCCTAGGAAGATCTATGGCAGATGAGATGAGGCTCCCTATTTTTAGCGGAGATGGATCTAAAGATCCTGATCAACATTGGTTCCTATGTGAAGCCATATGGAATATTAAAAATGTCACTGTCGAAGTTGTTAAAAGAACTCAGTTTAGTACTACCCTAAGCGATCGCGCACTTAGATGGTACATGAAGCTTGTCCAAGGACTTGCACAGCCTAAGCCACTGAATCAGGTAAAGAATGCATTGATTGCAGAGTTCAAGAAGCCCAAATCAGAATCAAAATGTATTACAGAGCTGAAAGAGATCAAGCAGAAGGTAGCCGAACTTGTTTGGGAATTCGACCAAAGATTCAAGACCTTAACATGCCGATTGAATTTTCAGATCCCAGATGAGAAGAAAAAAGAATGGTTCATTGCTTCCCTCTTACCAGACATCAGAGTTCCTCTGATGCAACAAAAATTGCTTCACAGGCTGAGGCATTGGAGATCTCCATGAAGCTAGAATCAACCCCTATGGGAGAATCCAGTTCAGGTATGAGTCAAATCTTGAGTCAGCTAACTAGTTTGTCTATGTAGGTCGAAGATATGAAAAAAGACAAGGGAAAAGATAAAAGAGAAGAAATTTGGTGTGTCATATGAAGATCATAAGTTAATGACAAGGAACACTGTCCCATATTCCATGAATACTTGGCCTCTAGAGATCCGATCCCTTTGAAGAAAGTCACCTTACCCTGGTGCGAGGTATGCAGAAATAAACATCGCCCTGGTGAGTGCTATTACATTGAAAAATATGTTCAGACACCCATAAATTTGTATTGCATGTTCTGTAAGTCTATAGGACATGATGATAGGGATTGTATGGCTTATGATCTCATGCATGAAAGGTCAAGAGACATATACAAAATTCAAGGAGAAATACAACAAGAAGGAAACACTATGCAGTGTAACTCCCTCGGGAGAGGAAACTTCAATCCTCATGGTGGATTCAGAGAAAGAGGAGGAGGAGGAGGTATGGGTCGAGGCCGAGGACAAATAATCTATTATAACTGGGAACATCCAGGACACCTAGAAGGGGACTATCATAAACCTTGTACCACTTACAGCTATTGTAACTCCTTCAAGCATGTTATCGAGAAATGTCCAACATTGCTGGCTAAGCTTAAGGAAAGATGAGGACCTCAACAGAACCCGCAAGTGAAAATGATATATGATGAACCTCATGGGGAAGACTCTAGAGTCACTGTTATAACTAGAGGAGGCGCTGTTACAGGAGAAGACAAATGGAACCATGGAAAGACTACAAAAGACTCAGGGGTTAGGAAAGCTACAGAGAAGACCCAAACTTTTGATGCAAAGAAAGAAAGACAAGTATTTGAGGAGGCAAGAAAATATTTCAAAGCAGACCAAGGCTCTTCATCAAAGACATGGCTAGAAGTAAGAGAATATGGAATGCCTCTGGAATTTGATCAGTCTGCTTCACCAAAAGAAGTAAAAGAGGTAAGAAAGCTCATGGAATTTTTGTATACTTGTATTAAGTTGATTCAGGATGAGAATGTTGTACAAGAGCTACAAAATTTAATAAGATAGTATGAGATAGGAAGGATAGATCCCTTACTGAATAAAGCAGTACATCAACTATCCAAGAAGAGAAGGATGAATAAGGAGTTACACTTGAATGCTCATATTGGAGAATATGATATAGACTATGTGGCCCTTGACTTAGGGTCAGAGGTCAATGTCATGACGAAGAAGACTTGGGAGCTGATGGGAAAATCAAAGTTGATATATTCCCCTATCAGGCTTAGGATGGCTAATCAGCAAGTAGTAAGCCCCTTCGACAGATTGGAACATGTCCCAGTGGACATCGACAGAGTATGGATGTTTTTAGATTTTGAGGTAATTGAGATAGTTGATGATAGATGCCCTTATCGTGCGCTGTTAGGAATTGATTGGGATTTCAATAATTCCACCGTGGTTGATTTAAATAAAATATGTATGAAGTTTGAAAGAGATGGACTTAGGGTCATTGCGCCTTTATATCCAGATGAAGGTCAATGATACATAGAGCCCATTAGAGAGGAAGACCGCACATATGAGCTGGAAAACATATACAAATTAACAGCCAGACAACAAGATTACATTAATCCTATGGCCGATGGAGACCTAAGTTGGCAAATTGACAATGCATGTTCATCAGATTCAGAAGAAGCACTGGAGAACTAGCAGAAAAAAATGTATGAAGTATCTGCAAGGATATGTGCTATATTAACCAGAGAAGTTCATTGGATCGGCACAATAGTAAGTAACTTGCCCACTTTTGATGTTCTGAATCCTTTAGAAACCTTCTTGTCAGACTTTGAAGAAAGTGTACCAATGCAACAAATAGTGTTGGCAATGGATGAGGCCCTGAAAGAAACCCCAACAAGATGGTGGGGGACACACAAAACCAACATTGTAGACTGGGTACAATGCCATACCTTGATGACAATGTGGTTCTCAACACAAGTAGAAGGATGGGAAGTTCGGTACACAGGTCGAAGCTGCCTAAAGGACCATGTGTGAAGTTACAATAAAGCCTAGAGAACCATTCCTCAAGAGAAATGGGTGCACAAATTCATTAACATGTTGGACACAAACCCTATCAACCGGTACCTTCAAGTAGAGCTGCGCCTCATCACTACAGATTATGAAGGTATGACTCAGAATTTTGTAACTACCTTCTTATTTGAAAGTCAATATCCTTCAATAGATCAAGCATTACATACTGTAAGACATAAATTATTTGAGGAGGCACCTAGCATCCCTTTGGAGAAAGAAGAGGATGAATGGACTGCACCTCTCCAGAAACTGCAAGGTTTTTATAACATCAATGTTGATGAAGACGATGATCCTAGGAAGGTGAACATCACAGAAACAAAAGGCCAAAGAGATGTGGAATGACCAGGAATTGAGTTACCATTTATTAGACAACCGATCAAGATAAAAAAAGTCAATATTGGGACAGAGAAGACACCGAAGCTTGGAAATGTTGGAGATTATTGGGATGCTGCTACTATTGACAAAATCACAGAGTTACTGCATGAATATCAGGACTTGTTTCCAACCAAGTTCACTAATATGAAGGGCATTAAAGGGCCTATGGGAGATATGAGGATCCCTTTAAAGCCAGATGCAATACCAGCCAAACAGAGACCCTACAGATTGAACCTTAAATATAAGGAGAAAGTGAAGATTGAGCTCGACAGAATGCTGGAAGCAAGAATTATAGGACCTGTCGAAGAATCAGAATGGATTAGCCCTATGGTGGTACAAGACAAGAAGAAAGGAGAGATCAAGATTTGTGTGGATCTCAGGAAGATGAATGATGCCTATTTGCATGACCCCTCCCCTACACCATTCAATGAAGAAGTGTTGGATAATGTGGGAGGCCAGGAGGTATATTCTTTTACAGATGGATTTTCAGGATACCATCAAATTCGAATTGCCAAGGAAGATTGCCATAAGACCACGTTTGCAATAGAATGGGGATCCTACCAGTATACAATGATGCTGTTTGGACTGAATAATTACCTAACCATCTTTTCTAGGGTGGTGGTCAAAGCATTCAAGGATTTTCTGCATAAATTTCTAGAAGCATATTTTGATGATTGGACTATTTTTAGTTTATTGAAAAATTATATGAATGTCTAAGGCTAATGTTGGATAAATGCAGGTAGTGTCAAATTGCCTTGAATCTGAAGAAATGCATCTTCTTCTCATCATTTGGAGTGTTGTTAGGTCATATTGTAGGCAAGCAAGTATTGCTAGTAGATCCATCTAAAATTGGCATTATAGTTGATCTACCCCCTCCTACTTCAGTCAAACAGTTGCACACTGCGCTGGGAAACACATGATACTACAAGAAGTTAATTAAAGGATATGCCCAGATTACATCACCCATGGAGAATATTTTTAAGAAAGACTATCAATTTCATTGGACATAAGAGTGCCATTAGATATTCGACACACTGAAAGAGAAAATGGTTACTACGCCTATTTTGGTCTTCCTAGATTAGAGCAAGGAGTTTCATGTGCATGTCGATGCATCTTCTATTTCCTTAGGAGTAGTGTTAGAACAACCTGGGGAAGGATAGATTGACCATCCACTATATTTTTCCATTAGGAAGCTATCAACTGCTGAGATCAATTACACCACTAGTGAGCGAGAGGGGTTAGCCATGGTGTATGCATTGCATAAATTTTTCCACTACTTGTTGGGAGGACACTTTAAAATGTTTATTGATCACTCCACGCTGAAATACCTAGTCAACAAGCCATTGTTGGGGGGGAGAATATGCAGATGGATTCTACTATTTCATGAATATGACTTTGAGATCATAGTAAATCTAGGAATAATGAACAAAGGTCTTGATCACTTGTCAAGGTTGGCACATGGAAAAGAGTTGACCAGTTTGGAGGATGTACTGCCAGATGCAAAACTATTGGCCATTAGAAATATTGATGACCACTTCATAGAGATAGTCCAGTTCGTGTCAACAGGAATGGCACCTAGCGATTATACAATTCCACAGAAGAAACAACTAGTAGTGTGCGTTGTAGACTTTTCACTTATAGCTGGACAACTATACAAGATGGGACCTAATGAGATATTGAGAAGATGTGTTATGGAGGTAGAGTGACCATTGATCCTCAGAGAAGCTCATGAAGGCATCACAGGAGGACATTACATAGCAAAAACAACCATGGAAAAGGTTCTTAGAGCTGGCCTTTGGTGGCCTACCTTACATAGGGATGCTAAATATTATTCTAGAGCCTGCGATGTATGTTAAAGAGTGGGGAAACCGTCTAAAAGAGAAGAAATTCCATTATCACCATAACTGACCCTACAAGCATTTGGGAAATGGGCCATTGACTTTGTAGGACCTATAAACCCACCAGGAAAGTGCATAGGATCCAGGTACATAATCACTGCGATAGAGTACTTGACCAGATGGGCTGAAGAAAGAGAAGTTAAGTACTGTAGTGAAACTACAGCTTCACACTTCATATTTGAGGACATCATAACTAGGTTTGGATGCCCAAAGATCCTTATGAGTGGTCAAGGCACACATTTCATCAATACGATAGTTGAAGCCCTGACTGAGGAATTTGAAGTTCACCATCAGAAGAGCATGCCTTACCATCCATAAGAAAATGGGATAGTGGAAGCATTCAACAAGATCTTGGAGATAGAGCTGACAAAGATTTGCAGCGTGAACAAGGATGAATGGGATTTAAGAGTACCAGTAGTACTATGGGCCTATAGAACCACTTGCAATAAGCTAACAATGAAGACCCCTTTTAAGCTGGTTTATGGTCTTGAAGCCATTGTCCCAATGGAATATTTGGTACCAAGCTTAAGAATTGCTGCCTTCACAAATATGGATGACAGTGGCGTTGTTCGAGAAAGGTTTGCATAGATGGCCGAGCTAGAAGAAGACATATTTATTGCAAGATTCCATCAACAGGTACAAAAGGAAAGAGAGAAGGCCTATCATGACGGGCAAATGAAGAAGAAGGCATTTAAACAAGGTGATATAGTACTGGTATATGAAATTAAGTTCATAAAACATCATGGGAAGTTCTGAACACATTGGCTCAGGCCATATGAAATCGCCTATGTTACAGAAGGACGAGCTGTGCAGTTGAAAACTTTGAAGGGAGAATGGAAGGTTGGATTAGTGAATGGGAGCCGGTTGGAATTGTATTATGACAACCAGCTTCCCCATAGCTCTAAGTAAAATCATAAGGAAAAGGGTCTAGGTACCAGGTGTAGTTGAAACTAGGTACTAGACATAGAGACAGTCTGGACAAGGAAGGAGAGGAGGCATAGAGCAGAAAACAGAGGCTTCACTGCATAGTCTGAAGTTGAAGTAAAATGGAAAGGTAAGATCTGAAGTGCCTCGGGATGAGTCACAGGTGAGTGTTGGGGGCATGTTGGCCCTTGGTTATGAAAGTAAGAGAAGATCAAGGAAGAAAAGGTAGAATGTGAACTGCGCGGAAGACATAGTGACTGTTACTGGGTCGAAGTGAGCAAAAGAGCATTAAAGGCAGAGCGAAGTAAAAGGAAGCAAATTGTTTAATGGGGAGATCGAGGATGACATATCAACAAGAAATAAGGATCGTGGAAAACTCAATGAGAAGAAAAAGCCACCGTTGGATGCTTTGGAGCACTGTGTGAGAAGGAAGGAAAGACAGGCTAGTGAAGCCCTGAAAAAGAGGGTCAAGTTGACCTAGGGTTTTGGTATCTAGGGTTTGTGACACCTTGGTTTTGACCTAAGGATGTCAGTGAGCTATTGTAATGTATAAATAGAGGTCTAAAGGACCTGGGTTGGGTTGTTGTTGATGTTATGATCAATGTTGTTGTCTTTGTCATTATGGGATCGAGCGAGTAATATTGAGAGAGAGAGAGAGAGAAGTGTTGAGTATGAGAGCCTTCTGTATTGTAATATCTTTAGCTGGGTGTGAATATCAACCCTATAGCTGGGTGAGTAGGGAGGGAAGAGATAGAGAGGATAAGAGAGAAGATCTGCTAGCTAAGAGTGCAAACAAGAATTGTATGCTTCATCTTAATACATTATAAAGAACAATTCTGTGGATGTAGCCCTAGAGAGAGGGTGAACCACGTATATCTTGTGTTGTGTGATTGATGCTCTATTATTTGTCATTTAATATGCTGCTATGATGATAATGTGTTAGATCTGAGATATAACTCGCGCAATAGATTATGGAGGATAACGAATACTAGATTTTTGTGGGTTGGTTCCTGTGAATCCACTTTGCATTCCTTCTGGTTGTAGACATCTCTGTCCTGCAACCCCCTCATAACTACTTTAGGTGAGATTGCATCTTCCTCGTAGGTGTTTCATAAAGGGCCAGTAGTTAGGGCTTGTTGGTGTGCTCTTAGAGCTGAGCCTTGGGTCTACCCCTATGCCAACAATGCATAACGAAAATAATATATTCAAGCAGGCCAGACAAGAATTCATGAAGCCAGACATTGCATCGACATCAACTATGAAACATAATAAGGAAGTACCAACATACAAGATGCCTCCATCGTTGGATCACACCAAAGAAGCACAACCACTGGGACAAGTAAGTACAATTGAAGGTTTTTTGCAATCCTATGTGACACTACTAAATGATTTATCATCTGTTAAAGTATTACAAAATATGCTAGAAATATGTAACATAGAGGCAGAAGGAAATCTATAAAAGAAAATAGTTAATCATCTGCATACAAGAAGGAGAACAAACATAGAATTCACAATGAATGACAATATTGGAGATTTCAACATGGGAGATATTATACTAGATATAGGATCTGAAGTAAATGTATTACCTAAGAAGACATGGAAATGTATGGGAGAACCCACATTAGGATATTCACCAGTTCAACTGAAACTAGCAAATCAACACAGAGTTATACCAATTGGAATACTAAAAGGGGTAACATTAGATCTGGATGGAGTGTGCACTAAAGATGACTTCGAAGTAATAGAGATAGTGGATGGCACAACACCTTATCTGACATTTCTTGTCTTGGATTGGGCATTTGAAAATCAAGCCATAATCAACTTAAAGACGAGGAAGATGACATTCCAGTCAGGATGATATAGAGTCTTCATGCCATTGGACCCATCAGAAGGAGAAAGGTTTGTAGAACCTACTTTCTTAGACCTAGAGGAAATTAACCAGTTGTACAAAAAAACTGCGCAAGAATAAGATTATGTGAACCCAACTGTAGATGGGGTACTTAGTTGGAGAAGCATCACCTCATGTGCATTAGACTTAGATATCTTCTTAGAAAATTGGTAGAAGGGGTTACATGAAGTATCCACAAGAAGATGGACAAGAATATACTGCACAATAAGATGGGTAGGTACAGAGATAAGGGAACCTCCTAGCTTCCATGGGGTGAATTAATTAGAAGAATTCTTAACATGATACGAGGATGAAGTGTTAGAAAATCAGAGGCCCTTAGCCCTAGATATATAAATCAAAGAAACACCTACAAGATGGTGGGGTGTGCACAAAGAAATAGCTAAGTTTTGGTACCAATGTAAGCGATTACTGCACATCAGGTTTGGCGCATAACATGGAAACAACCAATTGTAGAAATATGATGGACATGGGGAACCAAAAGAACACTTGGAGAAGTGCATAATGCTATGGAGGATGACACCACCAGAGGAATGGCCTCATCATTTTGTTCACACATTAGAGGGGATTCTAGGAAACTGGTATATAGACCATGAATTGAGCAGAGGAACTACAAACTAGACAATATTACAACAGAACTTTACAATCACTTTCTCATTTGAGCATGAGAACCCAAACATAGAGTCATCACTTAAAAAAATCAGAGGGGCAATATTCATTAAATAATCGTAAGTTGAACTCATGACAGAAGAACAACAAAAAAATAGACAGACAGTAAAAGAACTCCTGTCATGCTACCATGTGCAAGAAGAATCACCAGAGGAAGAGGACCTACGAAACATTCAGATCACAGAAGTTGAAGGTGAAAGAGAAGTGGAAGGTCCACCTCTAGAATCAAAAGTGTTTGTTATGCCGATCAAGGTGAATAAATTCAAAATTGGGACAATTGAGAATCCCAAAATGGCTAGCATTGGAGACTACTGGGATGAGAAAACAATGGAAAGAATAATAGAGTTACTGCACAAGTACAATGCCCTGTTCCCAACAAATTTCACAGAAATTAAAGGCATAGTAGGAGAGCTAGGTGAAATGAATATACCTCTCATATTTGAGGCAAGACCGATCAAAAAATGACCATATAGACTAAACCCCATATATAAGCAAAAATTCAAAGCCAAAATTGATAGGATGTTGGAGGCTGGAATCATAGAACTTGTAGAGGAATCTGAATGGGTAAGCCCTATGGTAGTTCAGGAGAAAAAACAGGGAGGGATAAGGATATGTGTTGACCTGAGGAAGTTGAATGATGTGTCCCTACATGAACCATTCCCTACTCCTTTCACAGATGAGGTGTTGGAGAACGTAGGAGGACATGAAGCTTATTCATTCATTGATGAATTCTTAGGCTACCATCAGATCAAGATAGCTCCTGAAGATAGGTACATGACCACTTTTTCCATAGAATGGGGATCCTACCGGTACATAATCATGTTGTTTGGACTGAAGAATGCACCAACAATATTTTCCAGAGTAGTCATAGCTGTATTCAAAGAATTCATCCACCAGTTTCTAGAGGTATATATGGATGATTGGACAGTCTATAGTCTATTGAAAGACCATGTAGGGTGTTGAGGCTGATGTTAGAAAGATGCAGGCAGTGTCATATATTATTAAAAATCAATAAGTGCATCTTCAGAACACCATTTGGGATACAATTGGGCCATATAGTATGCAAATAAGGTTTGCTAGTAGATCCTGCTAGGATTGCAGTAATTGTTAATCTACCACCACCAAAATCAGTTCATCATTTAAGAGAAACATTGGGACACACAAGATACTATAGAAAATTTACAAAAGGGTATGCGCAAATCATTGCGCCAATGGAGAAATTTCAAGAAAAGACATCACATTTTAATGGAATGAGGACTGTTAGCGTGGACTGGACACCTTGAAAGAGAAGATGGGAACCACACCAACACTAGTATTCCCAGATTGGGAAAATAAATTCCATGTGCATGTAGATGCATCAACCATAACACTTGGAGCTATTCTGGTGCAACCAGGATCAGGAGAATTGGACCGTCTTGTAGCATTTGCTCGTAGAAAACTGTAAGAATCGAAGCAAAATTACAATACCACAAAGAGACAAGGCTTAGCTATGGTTTATGCGCTTTAGAAGTTCAAACATTATTTATTGGGAAAATTTTTCAAGATGTTTATAGACCATTCATCTCTCAAATACCTCGTCAACAAGCCAATGTTGGGGGGGGATAATTTGTAGATGGTTATTGTTGTTCGAAGAATTTGACTTCGAAGTGATAGTCAAACCATAGAAGTTGAATGAAGAACCTAATAACCTATTGAGAATCACTAATGGAGAGGAACCTACGAATCTAGAGGAAAACTTTCCTGACTCACAATTATTTTCAGTCCAAGTAGCTGATGAATATTTCATAGACATCATTCAATATTTGAGCACAGGGACTGTGGCACAAGAATTCAACACTACGCAGAAGAAAATATGGTAGTTAGAGTTGCAGACTATCAATTGATCACAAGACACTTATACAAGATGGGTGCCGACAACATCTTGAGAAGATGTGTACTAAACGATGAAAGATCTAGGATTTTATCATAATCCCATGAGGGAATAGCATGGGGGCATTATGCAAGAAAATATACCATGTAGAAGGTATTGCGTGAAGGACTATGGTGGCCGATTGTTCATAGAAACTCAAAGGACTACTTCCAGAGATGGGATGTATGTCATAGATTTGGTAAACCAAATATAATGGACAAGATTACCCTAAGACCACAAGTAACCTTGCAGGTATTCGACAAATGGGCAATAGATTTTGTGGGACCAATTAACCCACCAACAAAAAGGTCAGGAGCGAGGTAAATTATTAGTGTGATAGAGTACTTAAGAATATGGGCAGAAGCAGCACCAGTGAAATATTGTGGCACAGAGACAACAACACACTTCTTATTTGAGCAAGTGATCACTAGATTTGGTTGCCCAAGGACTTTGATGAGTGACCAAGGCACCCACTTCATTAACAACACTATCAAGGCTATGACTGAGGAGTTTTAATTTTATCATCAAAAGAGTACACCTTATCATCCTCAAGCAAATGGAATAGTGGAAGCCTTTAATAAGATCCTCGAGAATGCACTGACAAATATCTGCAATGTTAATAGGGATGATTGGGACTTGAATATACCGACAATATTGTGGGCATACAAGACCACATGCAAAAAATTGACAGGGAAAACACCATTCAGGTTGGTCTATGGGAAAGAAGCAGTGGTGCCATTAGACTTTTTGGTACCTAGTCTGCACACAATAATAATTACAAACATGACAGAGTGAAGCACAGTACAAGAAATGCTAAGTAAACTAATGATCATGGAAGACGATAGGATTCTAGAAGGGTTTCACCAAGAGGTACATAAATCAAGGGAAAACACTTGACATGATAGACATATCAAGAGGACAAATTTCAAGGAGGGAGACCTAATCTTGGTATACGATAGTAAATCTCTTCAACACCTAGGAAAACTTTGAATGCATTGGTTAGGACCATATGAAGTAAAGTCTGTCACAAATGGGGGAGTTGTACAGTTGAAGGACTTGGGAGGAACATAACTCAGAGGAATGATCAATGGGATTCAAATGAATCTATATAAGGACAATCGAACTTCTAGAACTTATTAAAAAAAAAAACAACAAAAAAAACACCAAGGACTGTGCGCAATAACAAAGGGGTTACCGTACCAAACATAAAAAGATAGAAACCAATTAAAAGAGGGATATCGCGCTAGAAATAGAACATTCACATGCACTCAAAAAAGTTAGCGCAATGGAGAAAGGACCAATGGTCACTAAAATGAGGAAACAACGTAAATAACGAGTACGAAAAATACGCACCAACTAACAAAGGCTATCAAAATTGAATGCCAAGAACGATTGATGGGACACCGTATTAATCATGCCAACTGACGACGTCAAGGGAATTCAATGGCAGGTACATGAGAAGCACTAGTTCATTTAAAAAATAATTTGGGTAGTGTCTCCGAGAAGTTTCACATGATTCCTATATAAGACAAGCACGCAAAGATCAGAAGGGTTATTGTGAAATTGAGAAAATCATAGAGATATAGAGTATACAGAGCAGAGAGCAAGTTTACAGGAGTTACAGAGCAAACTAAGCTCGATGGAGACCAATTTAACTACCATGGAACCACCCAAGCTAGGAGCGTCGATCTAGGCTTGCAGACGACCTCAAAGAAACCTCAGAGCACCTCAACAGCCATAGGGAAGTGAACAACAACCACCTTGACCTACAAAATTAGTCAACTTGGAAGAAATCCCGTCATCCAATATGGAACCAGGGAGCCCCACACCAGTGGTGGATGAAACCCAAAAAACAACAATAGTGGGCACGAATATCGATATTCTAGAAGTAGGACAGAGACAATAGGCCCAGGTTGTAGGAAATCCTTCAGGCTTAGAAAACCCTGAAGAATCCCCAAGGGTTAATGGGACGGTCCCAAACCAAGTCGAAGCGACTACTCTAGAAAGGTCACACACAACAGTGGCAGAGAAACAACATGAGGAAATAGTCAAAGATGTCACCAGGCGAGCAAAGGCGTATACAGAGGATATAACGATGGAGGCTAGAACTTTGATTAAACCACCATAATGGAAGGGAAAGCAGCTCCAGTATCAAGATCATCGTGCAGGAAGGCTGCAACAAGCATAGTATTACCGTGCATTTCGTAGGGGGTGCATGTTGCAGCTAACTTGTTAGGCCATGTGGAAAAACTACATTACTCGGATCATGATGTGACCGACGTGGAAAAGTTTCTGGAGTTTGCAAAGCAATTTTACCTAGATACTGTGGGTATAGGACACTTCAACAAACCAATTAACCAACCAAACTAGTGGGAAATCAGACTGGCTAACACTGATATTCTAAGCCTATTGGAGATCCCGCACATTGGAAGGGGCCGAGACATAAACAACTGCGTCAAGTAGCTGATGACAGTTGCCCACAGAGGATACCTATGGGTGGAAGAGCCTGTCTTGATAGACGTAGAGCTCATTGCATATATTATAGAGCTATCATCTCAGGGGGAGACACCCGCATAGTTTCTTGATGAAAAAATGAAGGATAAGGCATTGGCCGAGGAAATGTAGAAGATGTATGGTACAGAAAGAGGGTCACACAAAATCATAATTAAGTGCATCAATGACACAACAACAAGGATGGTCACAAAACTCATGGCATGCAAGTTTCTCGGGAAGTGCCGCAAGGAGGAATACACTATCGAGGTCATCGCAACTGCATCATAGTGTGAGGAGGGCACTATAATTAGTTGGGACCTGTGTTTGTTAAATATGTTCCTTGAATACTACAAGGACGCGTAGGACCTAGGGATAGAGTTTCACTACTCTTGTCTACTCATCCTGATCTCCTTGGTCATATGGAGGGAGCCTAAGTATTCATACTTTTGTGAGCGATCCATTCATTTCCACGCAATGCGATACCTATCATTAGGGATCACTTCAGACCATGAAAACAAAAGTGAAAATGCAGGCATGTTCATAGGGTGTTACAATGACCTCTAGGAAAGCATTGCCAACACTTGGTAGGTTATGCCAGAAATGGTCACACAATATCAAGTCATAGCCAACTTCAAAGCGACCAAGAATACAGTATGGATCCAAGAAAGGAAGGATCCCAATAAGGAATGGCTACAACTTTGGTACTGCATCAAGGAAGAGGACGTAGAGATGGCCATCAAGGATTGGCAGGATGACTAGAGAGTTCCAATTTTGAATCAAGGAATGTCCATAGATAAGGAGGTAGATGCAGGTCAAGGATAAACACCTACAAGAGACAAAATGATGCCTAAGAAGCCAAAACCATGATATAAGCTGGTGCAACAGAAGAAAGGAGGTGTGCCCAAGAAAGGTACCCAGGCAGGGAAGAAGAACAACACCCAGACACAATAGGTACATGAAAAAGAGACTGAGACAACACAGGGGACCACATCAAGTGCTATTCAGAAAGAACAAGGCCAGACCAAGAGGCCAAGCATACACACTGGAGGTGCATGAAAGAAATATAAGGCACACAAACTACCACCAAAATATACAATCACTGAGGACGACGTAGACCTCATGGCCCAAATGGTTTAGGACCGAAAAACAGAGGATTTTGATGAATCTCAGCCAAAGGGACAAGATCCAGGAAGAGATGGTAGACATGAGGAAGCTCCTAGAGTAGATAATAGAAACATAGAGGGAGGGCAAAGAAATAGAGTCATTCCCCACAACATCACAGACATGAGCCAAGGCTGGGTTGAGTGACCAGGATATGATCCAGACAATAGCACAAATGAGTTCAACTTTTCATGTGACACCCAACATACTACGTATGGATGAAATTGTGGGCCAAAACCCCTTAAAATATCTGGCACAAATAAAATTGGTAATGAGGAGGATACCAAAAAAGGAGTTATATAAACTTCAAGTTAGCGTAGTGCAAGAGGTCCATTCACACACACACAGACACTACAGAAATGTAGCAGATGAAGGATGGCAGAGAAGAGTTGGAGTTGGTTCTTGAGCAGGTCAAGATTGAGACAAAAGACTAGAAATATTGCGTAGATAGGCTCGAGAAGGGATTGGATGTAGCCTTTGACAAAATTCGAAAGAGCGCACAAACAACAGAGCCCATGACAATGCAGAAAATTGATCAGATTGTGAAGATAGTCGATCAATATAGGTAGGAGATCAAGAACCTCTGGGAAAAAATCATCTGTATCACTCCCCTAGAGGTGAAGGAGAAAAGGAAGAAGGAATAAACATGAAAGATGGAAGAAATGGAACGACAAGTCAATGCAGCTATCAACTTGTTTGTTAAAGAAACACAACTATGGACAAAGATGGAGGAGGATCAACAAGTCCAACAATGGGACCAGGAAGAGGAGAAGATAAGCGCAGCTATCCAGGACCTCAAGTAGAGGTATATGATGATGTAGATCACTGAGCACCTAAAATGAGTATAGGATATGAAGAAGTTGCACGAGGAACTCATAGCCACGCAGACACAGAAGAAGGATTGACAAGCTCAAATGGAATCTCTCCAAGAGCGAGCAATGGAGGTCATTGCACAGGAAGAAGAGGCAAAGAAGAACATGGAACAAACTCAGGTAGAGTGCACAGAGATGATCAACGAGGAGATTACAACACAATTATTGGATGAACTCAAAGAAAATACCACGCATGCTCAAACACAAGAAAAGGAACTCATAGAGAAGTTCCAGACTCTCACAGGATCTATTGAAGAAGTGCACAAAGATTAGGTGGCTCGGGGCAAGACACATGTTAGTGTTGGGGGCCTGTTGGATGCATACCTAGTCAAGAGAAAAAGTTGTTTTTGGGAAGAGAAGCATGAAAGAAGGAAAGGAAATCTGGAAGGAAAATTAGCACGTGTAAGGGAAGCAGTCTAGGCGCACATGCAAGCAAGAAATAATGATTCTAGGGTTAGGTTTTTTGTAATATATTGTAATGGATGATGAGCCAAGAATATAAATAGGTAGTACTTAGAGGAAGAGGGGGACCAGAGAGAGGAAGAGAGAGGACAGACTCACTGAGGAAGAGAGAGTGTAAGAGTTGTACGAGTCAGTAAGCTGGTGAGCTAGGGAAGCTATGAGCGACTTAATACCGAGGGTTAGATCGCAGGCTCATGATCCTAATGCGATCTAGTCAGCCTCACATGGATTGAGGAGCCAATTGAAGAGATTAAGATCCAAGATAGTAAACACGTGCGATGTGACATATTACTGAACCATAATAAAGAGTTTGAGAGCCATATCTTTGTGGACATAGCCTAGGAGGCGTTGAACCATGGTAACAACCATGTTGTGTGAATGAATGCATGTGTATTTATTGTTGTTAAATGGTGAATGTTAGATGAATGGATTAACTAGTTAGATATGGTATAGAATAGAATGAATGATATGGTTCAAGTTATAACAGTGATATCTGGTTATGACTGGGAGTATTATACAGTGATATCTGGTTAGGTCATTCTATGATGGTTGATATGGTTCAAGTTATGATAAGTGGGGAGTATTTTTTGTGGACTTTCAGGGAATTGGGTAGGTGCTACCCTGCTATTTTGATGAGCCATCATCATAAGCCTTTTCATTCTCATGTAACAATTCCACCTTCATTGATAACCTACCTCCTTGGGATTTTCTAAGTTGTATTTTGAATGATGTGTGAGTCAAGAGGGAAACCTTGGTGCTTGTGCACTAGTCCTTATTAATACACGGGACCCATGCATTTAATATAGCATGTTGGAAATGGGTTGATTGATGTTCAATCCTCATCATTCGATATGATCCAATGGTTTTAGTTGGTCTGAGAATGTGATTCATTTCACTTGTTTCAATCCCACTTCTTCACCCATGAGTGTTAAGTGGACTATTAAAATCATGATAATTAAATTTGTCAGTTGTGACTAATACTCATGGATATGGGTCATAGATTAGTGAATTACTCTACACAGTTAATCCCAAAAAATGATATCAAATATGTTGCACTATGGAAGCCCCTATGAATGAAGCAACTATGAACGAGGAATTCGAAGCAGAATTGGTCAGATGACAACACAAACAACACATAGCTTCACGGTGAATACTTAGATGTAGATGTAATTTCTCGTCGCAACTATGAACGAAGCCATACAAGAGATAATAGAAAAAAAGGAATCTAAGCAAGAGACAATGTACAACAGAATCAAGATCGAACTCTAAGGAGTACAACAAGCTCTCTAGTCTAGCCATGCAGTCTCCTCTGCGCCATTGCCAGAAGGAACAATAGAAGAAGGAAATGAACCAATTCAACTTCACAAGATTTCTAGCATAGTCAAAGTATGCCTTCAAAATGCATAGGAAGAAACATCGTAGGCCACCTAGGCCTTAAAGAAATCATAGGAGGAAATCATCAAGAAAATTCGAGTTGCGCAACAAGAGAAGGACACTCTCCAAGCGAAATTTGAAGAAGACAGAGCGAAGATTCAAAAAGAGAAAGAGAAACTTCTCACGAAGTAGATTGGGATTGAAGAAGCAATCAACAGGGCATTTCTCTCTGTGACTGTATTATAAAAGAAGGCAGAGGACCCCATCAAACGCCAAGTGATGACACTTGCTGAAGTTATTCAACAACTTCAACAAAGAGTCGTGGACTTAGAGCTTTAGACCATACCACATACCCCACAAGAAATGCGCGACTAGCGAGAAATAACTGCCCGAAGGACCATAGAAAGGATTAAAGCACTCTTCGAGGAATGCAAACAGTTAAGTAGCAGAAGTGCACATATCTATGAGAACCTAACCAAGAACCCATAATTGCATAAATTAGAGTCATAGCTCCAAGAGATGAAGTACGATGCTGAAAAATCTATAGGTGCAGCTGAAGGCCCTGTCACGTGTAGAGAGAATGAAGAGGCTTCCAGAGAAACACACAACCCAATAGAAGATTCACATGCTTCAGAGAAAAGTAATGGAAGTCTCTCAATGACTTCAACCAGTGCAAGAAAAGGCATGCAAACTGTTCACTGAAGTTGAAATCAAAGGAGTAGAACTTGAACAACTTGTGAATACAACATAACAACGCCTAGAAGGGCCGATGAATGAGGCACTCATCCATGAGTTCGCCGAAAAAGAGGCAGTAGAAATATGGAAGGTCGAAGCATCTCAAGCCAAGCTCAAGGAATTCAAAGAAAAATTGGCCAAACCTGAGTGACTCAGAATGAGTCACAGGTGAGTGTTGGGGGCCTGTTGGCCCTTGACCAAGTTTTGAGGAACACTTGGTCACAATTGACCATTTTTGGACTTCGACACCCTGTCAAATATGGAGTGCCACGCAAAGCAGAGACCATGGGACCTCGGTCCACTTTTGGGCCTCTTTTAAGGTTTTGGGTTAATGTAATGGGAAAGAGATGTCGGCCGGTGGGTTTACCCATGCTTAGGCCCACTTTTGTAATGTATAAATAGATACTTAGGCAATGTAAGGAAGGTCGATGGATTAGTGCTAGTATTTGGATCTGTGTGATCGGATGTGGATTATATATGCTCCATGCATGATTGTAAGAGGCTTGCAGAGCTAAGTGCAAGTGGTTGTAAGAGATTGTAGAAGGATTTGTGCTGAGGTGTAAGGAAAAAGGATCTAGTGAGCTGTGCAGATCTTCTATCCTATGCGAAGAAGGGTTTGAGGCTTTGTGCTGTAACTGATGATTGAAGATACTAATAAAGAAGAAGATCTTGTGGACGTATCCCCAAAGGGCGGGGGGGTGAACCATGTAAATCTGTGTGTTATGCTATGTGCTTTGGTTCAATGCATTTATCTTTGCTTATGCTACATGCTTTGATATATCCACTTATGCTTTGTGCTTCTTATATATATATATGATAGTTAGATCTGATGTGTATAAGGATGCTTAGTGCAGATCTACTAGATATGATATGGGTTACTAAGGGTAAATGCTGAAACAATGTACATATGAGTATTCACCGCGAAGGTCTGTGCTATATGCGAAGTATAATAAGGGTTAAATACTGATGAATGATCTATGCTAAGTGCCATGTAAGGATAGAATCACATATCTGTGTCCCAACTAAGGTTGTAGACACCTGAGTCTTGCAACCACCCCTGCCTCTACCTCGGGTGAGACTTCATTTTCTTTGCAGGTGTTGTTGAAAGGGCCGATAGTTAGGGCTTTGTTGGTGCGCTCTTGAGCATTGAACCTTGGGTCTGCCCCTATGACAACACTATGCGATTCATTTTTCTAGTTTCAATCCCACTTCTTCACCACAATACGTGTTAAGTGGACTATTCAAATCATGAGAATTCTTGGTCATTTGTGACTAAGACTCATGGATATGGTTCATAGATAAATGACTTACTTACGTAGTTAATCCAAAAAAGATATCTAATATGTTGCATTGTGAAATCCCCTCTATTCTTAAATAATAAGAGTGAAGGGAGATATAACTAGATAGTTCATAAGGCACAATACTTGCTAAGGTTTTGCAAATGGGGTAGAAAACTAAGTTGGCTTGATTGTGGGGAAAACTCTGCAGTTAAGTGTGCTTGAGCCAGAGACATCTTGGGATGGGTGACCACCTGGGAATTCCTGGATATCAGGTGCAAGCCCCATAAGTGATGATTGACACTATGTGATTCATTTTGTTGGTTTCAATCCCACTTCTTCACCCTTGTGAGGATCACCTAATGCAATGACTGCTAAGTGGACTATTCAAATCATTATAGTTATTGGTCAGTTGCAACTGATACTCTTGCATATGGGTCATAGGTTAATGAATTACTCTAGGAAGTTAATCCCAAAAATGATATTTAATATGTTGCACTGTGGAAGCCCCTCTATGCTTAAATTTCAAGTAGTTTGAGAAAAAAATTATCATTTTTGCTTGGCATTTTGGTATGTTCATAATGATAAAGGGTTGACTTTCAATTGCAAGTGTGTGAATGGTGAAAATTGCTAGGAGGATTCTTTTCATGATTGAGTGACCACATGCCTCAACAAAAAATAATTAAATGCTCACAATCATATATGAAATGGATTGAATGGGAAACTTGAAATTGATAGGGTGACTATACATATTCTGTAACATCCCCAATTTTAATCCCTGCAAATTATAATGTAATTTTATAGATTTGATTTAGGCTGGTGAGATGATATGTTTAGGAAAAGAGCCTGTATTGATTAATATGTCTGATGACCAAATTGTATATTATGAACATTAAAATGATGAATAAAAATGATAATCATTGGTTGCGATATGAGAGGGATGAAAAGGATGGGGGGCTATGATTCCACAAGAGAGAGGGGTCCAAGGGGGATTTTATTCACGAGTATTAATCCAACCCACATTTCTTGAATTGTTATCATTATGTAAACCTTCTATTTGTTGTTGAGTGTTCCCAAAACCAATCATTAAACTCATGTAGGAGGGTGGGTGTGATAAGTCACATCCCATAGTTATTGGGGAGAATGGGGATGAAGTAAAATAAACATTGGGTAGTGTGAATAGTCATTTGACTTGGGGAAAAATAACTTCATATGGCCAATGAAGATATTTTTTATTATCAATTTTTTGGGGAGCAAGAGAGGATATGGGTGGTGAGAAGAGTGACAACCATGTTGTACTTGAAGGAAGCCAAGGTTTGGATATGTTTCATGCTGAGAAAGAGGCATATGTTCCTATGAAAAAGGGATGTAAGCCTATAGTGCATTTCTTATTGAGGAAATGGATTAAGATTCTTGTGAAGGATGTTGTGAGAATTCCTAGAGAAACTAAGAGTTCCTGGAGTTCCTAGCTGAGATATTCTTAGCTGACTGAGTGCAATGGAAGCCATGATAAATGAATGGTATAACATGAGGGATTGTGAGAAATGAAGGGGGTACATTCCTTGGGTTGTGCATGTATATTTTAACCTTGTACAATATTTACTGCAAACAGATTTTCAGTAAAAGAACATAAAATATACAATGGAAAATACAAACATTAAACAAAGATTTTTCCCTGGAAACCCAAATCAGAAAACCAACATATTCTATATTCATTCATATTATTACATTTTTTACAATACAATATACATATAGGAGCCAACGACATCCAAAAACCTAACCCAATGACCCGGATTATTCAACAACCCTAATTCCTTAACCGAAAATAGAAAACCATCAGCAAAGAAACCATGTGCCGAAAAACCACCTAAATATGTGACACTACTACTCGTGCAAAGAATATAACACATACCCAAAATTATCCCACTTGTTGTTTTATTTGCATACAGGGGGTTACAGGGTTACATAGTCAATAATCCAGGGCATCAATGCCCATGGATACTCTACACTAAGATAACTTCTCAGTACTCACAGGTTTTGTTAATGAATCTGCAACATTCTTCAAAGTGTCCACCTTCATCAACAATACTTCCTTTTCTTCAATCATGTCAATAACAAATTGATATTATATTAATATGATTTTTCTTTGAATGATAAGTAAGGTTCATCGCCAAAAAAATTGCACTTTGACTGTCACAATCCATCCGTACAGCTTGTTGTACAAACCCAATACCTGAAAACAATCTTTGTAACCATACTGCTTCCTTACTTGCATGAGTGGCTGCCCTGTATTCATATTCTGTAGTTGAAAGTGCCACTACAACCTGTCTTTTTCTCATCCAAACAGGTTAAACACATACCCACTTGTAGATCTCCTATGATCCAGATCTCCAACCCAGTTTTCATCCACAAACCCATGTATATCCACCACTATGTCCAATCCCAGTCTTCCTTCATAGCACAATCCATAGCTAGCAATGCCACACAAATACCTGAAAACTCTTTTTACTGCTGTCCAATGCTCCTTCCCTAGTTTTGACATATACCTCCTCAAAAATCCCATTGCATGTGCAATGTACGGTCTAGTACAAACCATTGCATACATCAAACTGCCAACTGCACTCACATATGGAACACGAGACATGTCCTCCTCCTCTTCCTATGTCTTGGGACACTAATCCACAAATAACTTTACCCCAACAGGAATAGGAACCTTGATCGTTTTACATTCCTGCGTATTAAACCTCTACAATATTGTCTCGACATATTTTCTTTGATTTAACCAGAGTTTCCTATTTTTTCGATCTCTTTTAATTTCCAAGCCTAAAATGAAATTTGAAGCACTGAGATCCTTCATGTCAAATTTAGAGGACAACTAAGTTTTCACATCCTGGATAATCTCCTTGTTGTTTCCTATTAGCAACATGTCATCCATATACAAGACCAAATAAATCAAATGGTCACCAATTAATTTAAAATACACACAATGATCCTCTTTGCCTCTTGTGAAGCCAAGTCCGAGCATATAAGTATCAAATTTTTGATACCACATCCTTGGTGTTTATTTTAAACCATACATGGATGTTTTCAGCTTGCATACCGACTCCTTCTTTCCCTTCACAACATAACCTTCTGGTTGCTTCATATAAATTTCTTCTTCCAGATCCCCATGTAGGAATATTGTCTTCACATCCATTTGTTCTAATTCAAAATCAAATACAACAACAATAGATAACAAAAATATTATGGAGGTTAACTTGGCAACATGAGAAAAAATTTCACCAAAATCAATTCCCTCAACCTGGGAATAACCCTTTGCTACTAATTGAGCTTTGTATTTCTCCACTTTTCATTCTGCATTAAGATTCTTTTTAAATACCCATTTTTTGCCAATAAGATTTCTTTCAGTCGACAAATACACTAGATCCCAAGCCTCATTCTTATCCAAAGATTCCATTTCTTTGTCCATGGCCCTTTTCTAGAGATTTCCATCCTCTGAATTCACCGCCTCCCTAAAAGTTATAGGATCATCATCAGTAATAGACAAAGAAAAAATTGAATGGAAATCAGATGGAGTATACCTTTCTAGTAGCCTTCTTTCTCGAACCGATCTCCTCAATACTAGAGTATGAGTATATTGTTCTTCCGATTCTTGTTCTTCTGTAGAGTCTAATTCATCATCCTTTAGATAAAACTCTATTTTCTCTGGCTCTTTCTTACTTGGTAAAACTTCCTATTTAACAACATCCTTCATTTCTCTAAATACAACATCTCAGCTATACACTATCTTATTAGTTTTTGGGTTCCAAAGATTATAACCTTTGATACCATCTTTATATCCAATAAAGATACACTTTTCAACCTTCTTATCTAGCTTACTCCTATTTTTATTTGGAACATGAACATATGCATCACAACCAAATACCTTGAGATGTGTGAGAGAAGGTTCCTTACCAGTGCATACCTCTTGTGGAGTCTTATCATCCAACACCGATGAGGGTGATCTGTTGACCAAGTAACATGTAGTACCCACTGCCTCTGCCCAAAATTATTTCCCTAACCCGACACCACTAAGCATGCACCTTGATTTTTCCATCAGCGTCCTGTTCATCCTTTCTGCAACTCCATTCTGCTGAGGTGTATATGAAGTAGTCTTCTACCTTTCTATACTACACTTCTTACAAAATTCTTTAAATTCATTCCCAAAGAACTCTCTGCCATTATCTGTCCTCAACACCTTAATTGTTGTTTCTATTTGATTCTCAACAAGATCCTTAAACTCTTTAAACCTATCAAAGACTTCAGATTTCTTCCTAAGGAAATATATCCAAGTATTCCTCGAGAATTCATCTATAAATGAGACATAGTACACAGATTTTTCCAATGATGGGACCGACACAGGTCCAAAAAAATCACTGCGTACTAGATGTAAAATTCCTTATGCCCTCATTGCACCAGAGGGGAATCTTACCTAATTCTACTTCCCATATAGAAAATGGTCAAAGAAATCAAAATCTAGAGAGAAGTTAGACATACCTTCAACCATACCTTTACCGTGTAGTAGTCGAAGACCCTTTTCTCTGATATTCCCCAATCTTTGATGCCACAACATAACCTTTTCTCCAGAGACTATATGAGTTCTTTCTTCTTCAACTCCAATATCAAGAACAATGAAACTATTACACCCATCACTAATAGTGCTTCCTTGCAGCTTATACAGAGTTCCAAACCGAACTCCCTTCAGCAATACCATTGCTCCTCGAACCATCCTATGAGTTTCCTTTTCAAATATTGTTATTATCCCTGCATCGCCCATTTTTCTTACAGAAATTAAATTTCTATCCAAACCTGGGATGTGAAGAACACTAGGAAGTGTTTTGATCCTTTAATTTATGAGCCTCAACTTGAATTTTCCTTATCCTATGATTCTGTTTGTCGAATCATCACCTAAGAAAACATTACCTCCATCATACCTTTCATATTCGTAGAACCACTCCCCATGGGGAGTCATATTAAAGGATGCACCAAAGTCAACCAACCATGCCTCATGATCTGAATGTGTTCTTGAAGAAGCCAAGTACACATCCACTCCTTCTTCCTTAGAGGTCTTTTCTTCTGTATAAAGAGATTCTTCAGATCCCTTCTTTTTCTCAACTTTGGATCTACATTACTTCTTGTAGTGCCCTTATTTTCCACATCTCCAACATACCTTTACAAACTTTCCGAGAGATTTAGATCTACCCTTAGACTTAGATATCCCACTTTAGAACTTAGATCTATTTCTTTCTTGGGAACGTCCTCTTTCAAATAATGTGTATGTTCTCTGTCCTTCCATATTCTTCCGTCTTATATCCTCTGACAATAAGGATGATACCACTTCATCAAAATTCAAGGAAGTTGTATTACTACCTATGGCCACAACCAGACTATCCGACGAGTCTGGTAAATAACACAGTAAACTGATACATTTATCTTCATCTTAAATTTTAATCTCAACAGATACTAGCTGAATTACCACAGTATTGAAGGCGTTCAAATGCTCTGCCATTGAGTCTCCATCTCTCATCCTTAGGTTATACAACTTCTTTCTTAGGAATATTTTATTCACTAGGGAATTAGATTGATACAACTTCCCCATCTTGTCCCATAAACCCTTGGTTGTAGCTTACTCTAACACATTCAGTAATACTTAATCTAACAGACAAAGTCAGATTGTGCTCTTCGCCTTATGATCCAACTTTTTCCAGTCATTTGCTGAAGTTCCTGTAGGTGTAGTACCTGGATCTACTGCGATCCACTGATCTCTTTCCACCAATAGATCTTCCATCTTGATCTTCCACAACTCAAAATTTTTCCCATTAAACTTCTCAATCTCCATTTTCGAATTGATTTCCATTTATGTTCACCTAAAAAATCAATACCACATATCTCCCACTGTAACAAGGCTTATCACAGTCTCGAGCCAAACCCTTGACCACAAAGGTGTCTCCCTGAAGACAACAAAGCTCTGATACCAAATGTAGATTTTAACCTTGTACAATATTTACTACAAACAAATTTTCAGTAAAATAAAAGAAAAGATACAATGGCAAATACAAACATTACACAGAGATTTTTCCCTGGAAACCCAAACCGAAAAACCAACATATTCTATATTCATTCATAGTATTACATTGTTTACAATACAATACACATATAGGAGCCAACGACATCCAAAACCCTAAACCAATGACCTAGATTAGTCAACAACCCTAATTCCTTAACCGAAAATATAAAACCATCGGCAAAGAAACCATGTGACGAAAACCACATAAATATGTGACATGTTTCCCGAGGCAGAATATAACACATACCCAACAATGCAAAGAATATAACACATACCCAATAGTACAAGTTGTGGGGAAGAGAGGTGATGGATTGGAACTGTTGTGGGAGTTTGGAACCTAGGTTTGGGGATGTTGTATGTGGAGAGTGGACAACTAGAGGGCTTGATCTCCTTGTGGACTCATAGCCTTAGCTCGAGGTTGGCCTACTGTTGAAAGGAAATAAATAGAAATTCCTATGGCTAGGAGGTTCATCCTTCGTACAAAACCAGTTGATTAATTATTAATAGATAAGTTTTTTTCTATTTTCAATATGATAATTCTGTTGTGAAAACAATTTATCTAAATGATGTGTGTGTGTTTTGTATGCTTATTGGATGCATTTGTGTGTTATAAATGTTTTTAGATGCATTTTTAATTTTAGGCCTACTGCCTTTGGTTCATTTATATGTATGGGCATTTTAAAATTCATAATTAGCAGGCCAAGTCATTTTTCCACAATAACAGGAATTGGATTGGAGGATGGGTATGCTATAGAATGGTATTAAAGCCATAGGTCCAATATAGAGCCTGCATGGGCTAGAGTTAGCATGTATAAGTTGAATTGCAAAATTAAAGCTAAGATGATGTCTCCAAATTATTTCTTAAGAATATTCCAGTGAAATTGGGGAAAATTCAAGAGGAATTTAAGGAAATTGAGATCAAGGGATAAAAATATCCAAATTTAACATTTGAATGGGTTTTTTCTGACCTCTAATTGGTCAAAATTGGGATTTGCAGGATAGCCATGAAGAAATTGGGTGAAATTGGGAAAAAACCCAATTTCTATGGTGAAATTCATGGGGAATTTGACGTGGAAGTGTCGAATTTTGGGTGCAGAGGATTGAATTGACATGCACAAGGCCAAAATTGTCCATTAGAAGCTTAAATTTAGAGTTCATGGTGGCCCCAACAATATTTTTTTGAAAATAGGTGTTTTTTGAAAATTTGAGAAATTTTGAGATTTGGAAAATTTGGGTGATTTTTCGTACCATGACATCAACATGATGTCGAGGCCATGTGGCGATGATGTGGCAGTGGTGACATGGAATACCATGGTGGAAGCCAATGGCATGGTTATGGGTCTACTGACAGAGAAACGAGCGATGCCACAGGTTGTATCAGAACAAGGTCGTAAGTGGTATCGAATGGCTCCATGATAATTTTGGGAATACCTCTTGGTGATGCAAAATTAATAGGACTATACCATGTATCGTGGGTGAAACCACTATCAGATCGCAGAGGGATGTTAACCTTTGTGCATTTTGATAAAGTGAGATCATTGTGGGCCGTTAATCTTCCCCCAATCTCCACCATTGGATCGATGATCATGTGAGTTTCATGACCAATGAAAAAGTGCCAAGTGGTAGGTCCACGATGGTAAGGTATGGAGTGCGTGGTGGCAGGAATAGGGTTGACGTGGGAATCACATTAGGCAAGGTGGTATTGAAAAATACCATAAGTGGTACCACATGGTAGCAAGGATTTTTTCTAGAAGACTTTTGGTGATGCAAAGCCAATGGGAGGATGCCATGTAGCATGGGATACACCAATATCACATCAAGGAGGGTCATTAACCCTCACACATGTTCAATGTGTGAAATTTATGTGGGTCCTTGATCTTCCTATCATTCTCGTCGTTAGATTTGGGAGTATGTAGGTTGCACGTGCTTGAGGAAAAAGGGTGCGGGATGAGACCCGCCCATCCCCACATCTAATGAATGGGTGCCACGTGGAAGTATGGAAGAGAGGTGGACCCCTGTCCCATCCGTGGTCAAAGGAGTTTCTAGGTAGGAATCTAGGTATGGTGGGGCCCGAAATATAGTTTACTTTATAACATAAAGGTAAAAGGAAGAGAGAGGTAAAGAAGGAGAGAAGGAAGAAGCTTATGAAGGATGATGGGGAAGGGCTAGTGTGACTAATAGGGTGACATGAAATCACCTCAGGGTGTCACATGGACCCAAAATTCCACATTAGCAAAGATGCCACATAGGAAAAATTGTCCTACAGTTTCCAAAAAAAGAAATTAAGTCTAGAGCCATTTTCTTATTTTGACCATAATTGGAGAATAGTAATCTATATTCATATGAAAATTATGGGTTTTGTCTATAGTGAGGAGATCTAAAAAAGTTTCAGAGAGGGCCATTGGACAATTATGCTTTGATTTGTCAGGAATTTCAAAATAATGGTTTTCAAAGATTTGGGTCCAAGCATTGGTAGAGATCTGGATTAAGATGAAATTATTGAAGAGAGTCCAAAAAGAAGAAATGTAAATAACACATGAAATAATTGAATAAATTATAAGGGGTTTGGAATGGGGATGCTGAAATGGACCAAAATCCAATATTTTAGGCCACTTTTTGTGGATTTTGGGGATTTGTTGAAGAGGAAAAGCTCCCCCCCCCCATACGAAAAATATGAAAAACTTTATTTACTCAAAGTTTTGTATACTCATCAATCCAGACAAATTTGGTTAGTGAATTTTTTTCAGAAGTGCACAGTTTGGGAGATAGTCAGTTTGGCTAAAAAAAATTAGTTTGGAAAAAGGGGTGAAAAAGGACAAAGTTGTCATTTCTAGATTATTGCATTTTTTTACTGGCTCATTATATTGACAATATGAGAGTTGTTATGAATTCTATTTCATCATTATTATATATGTATCATACACAATTTCTCTAGTTCCTAGCATATCTACTTTTGCAAGTCACAGAAGTTGGTGTCTCAGACTAATTGCACCAGATTGGAAAGTGTACAAAAAGGGTAAATTAACGATATTCAAATGACTGTAAATTTATTCTCATAGATGATAATTGAGAAAGAAAGTATTCATTGGAAATGTATTGGATAAGAGAATCTATATATACAACCATAATTGTGGTTGAGTGGCATAATTCATGGGAAAGTAGAAGGAATGTGATTGTTGGACTTGAAGGACACCATTGAGCAGAATGGAAATTTTAGGAAGCCATACATTTTGGCTCATAAATTATATTAAGCATGAGTATGTTCATTGGAAAGGTAATCCAAAGGGAAAAACTGACAGATGTTCTAATTCCTCCCGGTGAGCATTGGGATGCATCATAAAGTTGTAGAAAAAAAAGTGGAATTGGATTCCATGAACAATGTAACTACTCGAAGTGAAGATTTCTCCAAATAATTTCAAAATTTGGAGAAGAAATTTCCTAGATGATGGAGGTAAGTGCCATAGGTGATTGTTGGGTAAGGAATATTAGTGAAAATCATGATAATTCCTATGCATGAGTATAGAGGCACATTTGAGGCACAATATCTTGGAAAAATAAAAATAAAAGGTCTAAGCTTATTAACATGGCATTGTTAATGAGAAGAGGATAGCTCCAACAGAGAGTTGTGTGAAGGGATTTCCAGAAAGAAGATAATATTTTACAAATGGATATTGTGTGGGTCTATTCCAGAGTAATTTGAAGGCCCGTTGGACAAGGAAGTAGGTCCAATCCTGTGCAGTTGGATGAGGCAACAAAGAGCTGAAGAGGGAAGTGTAGGGCTACAGAGTAGGTATCAAAATATTGACAAAGGACTCAAAATAGTATATCCAAGATTAGTATTCAGCTGCTACATAGTCTAAATGAATTGCAAAGGATAATCAACATAGATTCTCACATAAATCATGGATCCAACATGTGAGGAATGTCATAACATGCTCAGATATTTAAGGAGAACTCCATAGCCTTGATGGTAGAGTGTATTGAAGGTGGAAAGGTTCATTGCCAGTGAAAATAAGGGATCTCATGGGGTGAGGTGTGACTCATGGGATGGGTAAAGTCATTTATAGGTCCTATCCTATGAGGACTTATAAGAGTTGCTAGTATGAATTGACAATTGTAGCTAAAGTATTTATAGTAATAATGCCACTTGTGAAATACAATTGTGGTATGATTTGTCATGAATGATATGCGTTAAATCATGGTGCTATATCAATCAACGTTTTAGTGAAAAAGATAATATGTGATTTTGAAGTTAATGTTTATATAGTGATTTGGTATTTGGTACTCCATTGTACATGGTTTTGGATATTGGTTTCTTATATTTTCTTGATGCATATTTAGATAGCTTCATATTGCATTTCAAGTTGATAGTGCAACACTTCTTATGAAGTTATAAATTATTTGGACTTCCATCCTCCATAGTCATTTAAGCTTCCATTTGTTTTATTTCTGATATTACGTGCTAATATTAGGAATGCGTTGTTTTTATACCACGTCTTTAAGTTTGATAACTTGGGAAACATAGAATATGGTGCCCACTTGGATTTGATAAACTATGTGGTTGTTTTTGTTCATATCTTTATTCATTCATTGCATGATATTTCATTGTTATCATTTTCTACATACATACGATTTTTATTAAATATCTTATATATGAGGGTCACCCCCTTTGACTATTGTGTTTTTCATGTTAGCCTAAATCGGGGAAGTAAGATTACTTCCATAGGATGCCTTGGCATTGTTCCCTAGCTAGGAACAACCCGAGGAACAACATACAATTTGGTGTCGTTGTGAGGGAATGAAGTTAAAAAATTTCTTTCCTTGGTAAATGAAAAAAGATTAAGTTTTGAGTCTTGGTGGTGAACAAGAACATAACGATAGATTGCTTAGTTCTTTTCAAGAAAATTATTGATGAAAAAATTCACTTGGTGACTCCATTTCATTAGAGACTCCATTGGGAAGATAACCTTATTTAGAATGAAGAATGTTTTTAAGTGTATTAGGTGCTTGATGAAAAGTTTCTTTAAATAAATCCTAGTCATGTTGCATAATATTTTATTTCTTTTTCCTATATACTTGAGAAGGATTTTTCCCTTTTTCATTCTTTGGAAAAGTCATAGGTTGAAAATATTTTTTAATCTCTTTCTTAAGAAAACATTGTCCCCTTCTTGTACTGTTTAACCTTTTTATTTATTTTTTGAAAATCACAACAAATTCTCATGTATTATTATAGTCTTTTTGAGAAGGAAATGCCTTCATCAATTTCAGTAGTGATTAATAAGCCTCATGAGAAATTGTTTCAAGATTCTCATCCTTAGATAATAAAAAGAAACAAAGCTTTAAATTTATCATTAGTCTTTCATGATACTCCTGTAAATTATATTAAGGGTCTTCTTATGTTCAAGGGATATAATGAACTTTTTGTTGAACAACATTTATAAGCTTTTCAAAATTATACAAATTAACTAGATGTTGAACATGATGATGTTACCATGAGAATGTTTTGTCATTCCTTGGAAGTATATTGCAAATAATGTCTTAGAAACTTTCACGTTGGTTCTATTAGTTGTTGGATGTATTTTCATGATGTTTTCTAGGACAAATGGGAAGAAAGGAAAAATCATCATTACTATCTCTCTAAGTTTTACTCCATGAAAATAAAGAGTGATGAGACTCTGACAAAGTTCAATAGGATATTTTAAAGTTTTTATCTCAATATGCCAACAAATATTCAACCTTCTAAAGTTGTTTCTAAAGTGTATTATGCAACAACACATGAACCTGATTTTTTTCTTCTTCTTAGAGAAATAATATCTTCTACCTTAAAATAAATGTCTGTTGAAGCTCTAGAAATAGAAGGAAACTTATGTTCTTGTGGGAAATTTCCTAACACTTATGCTAATGAGGATTTGAATATAAGGAAGTAGAATGAAGAAATATGATAGTTATATGAAAATGTTGTTGTCCCAAAACAACATAAAGAAATCTTTGGTGTTGTTATCCAAAAATAGTATGAAGAAATATTTGTCCCAGAAGCATATGAATAAACACATTTGCAGTCTAAATACATTAGGGAATTGGTATGCACCTATGAGGTTAAAGGTGCTGGTAAAGATTTTAATTTCCCTCATAGTTTTAATTACGATAAGGTATATGAAGGATGTAAATAAGAAGATGCATTTGGAAAACTCCAAGAAGAGATGAATATTCAACTAGAGAATGTAGCTATCTAAGGACTTTTTGAATCGTCAATTGAAGAAAGTGTTGAAGAAAATGAGTATAGAAGAGTTTTTCTTTTTGGTTACCACAAAGAACTTGTTTGTCCTAGATTTGTTTAAAGGGAGGCCTTAGAAGCTCCTCATATGGAGTTCCTTAGTCGTGAACCTATTTGATACATATGAGGAGGAGATTGAGTTGGAAACAAAGAACTTATTTCCTACAACATACTCTAGTTACATATATGGCTCTGAAGATGAAGAACAAGAGATTGTAGAGAAAGTTGAAAATAAAAGAGTAACTAGTTTTTTTAAACAAAAATAAGAGGTCAACAAAGCTAGAGATGAGGAAGGTAGATGCATAATTGGGACCAGTTTTTCACTTTACATGCAAAAAGAGAATATACCTATATCTACCCTGGTGAACCAAGAGCTTTCCATTATAAATTTGAAGATCTAATTGGAGCTTGGTTGGAGTTTGTTCTAGAAAAAACATTAATTGCATACAAACTTTTAAAGACATTGCTTGTGGGATATAAGTATAAATTTTGTATTCGGGTTGGGGCACAATTGTTTTATCTTATTCATAGATTTCTTTTTATAAACAAAATCATTTCTCGGTTTCATTAGAAATATGATTTCAACTAACCCTGTGAGTTTTTGTAAATAGATTAGGGATGTTTGTACATAAATAAGCTTCTTGCTAAGCAATAATGTAGTTGTTTTAATATTGCACATATTTAAAAAAAAATGGTTTCCTTTTTCAAAGCATTTATGGTTAGGGTAATAAAAATAAAATTAAAGTAAATATTTTCTAAATCTTTATGTCTCAATCATCACATAGATCTTAGTGGGAATGACATCCTTGATTGATGAAGATGTACCAATTATGTTGTCATGATGAGAATGGGAGACACTTCTAAAGAAAGATGGCTTTTTCTTCATTATTAGGTTGAAAGACATGTTCTTTTAGTAATCATGTCTTAGAAAATGGTTGGGATGTCAAATTTAAAAATGATTATCTTAATTTACCCGAAGTCCCATATCCATTCATAAAATTAAATAATAGTTGGTCATATGGATAGATAGAGTTAAGACTGTGGGGATGGACATATTTCATGAGTATACATTATGACATGGGCATATCCAACTCATTGTCAATAGCATGTATCATCCCTCTATGTCTAAACACATTGATTTCCCTCATCTCATAATGCTTAATAAAATGGAGATGGTGAAAGGAAATTAAATGAGAAATGTGAGTATTTATCTCAGGGCTATGGATGCTCGATGATAGTAGAGAAAGGCTTGTGATGTCTAAGTGACTACACCATAAGCTATGGATGTTTTTTCACAATGTAGAAACACCAAAAGACAAGAGAGGAATGCTCATATGAATCTATATTTTATTACTCTTGTTACAATATTTAGACACTTAGGAGTTACTTAAGTTCTACTTGGTCTAATGTGTCATTAGGTAAAAGTGTTTCTTTAGTATGCATTAGTATGCATTTGTAGTTAGGAAATCCAACGGTCACAATATGTTCCTGACATAGAGTGATTTGATGGTTCATATTCTCCTCGATATTAATGACCATTGATCTATGGATTAACACTTGATTGGTCCATGATCTCTATTTAAAGAGCATGGAGGGTCATTTTCCGATGATCGATTGTGAGAAACTATATTGTAAAATATCTCTGTAATCTTTTTTTTTTTCACTATTTCCTTGTCCTCCAAGTTTCGCAAACCAATGAAGGAATTTTTCTTTCCCAGCATAAGTATGCTTGTGACCTTCTTCATCACTTTCACATGGAAGATTGTAAACCATCCCCTTATCCCTTCCATTCTAGAGTCAAGCTTTCTACCACCTGTACTTCTCCCGAAGTTGATGCCACCTTGTACCATTAGTTAGTTGGTAGCCTCTTATAATTAACTCATACCCATCCTAATCTTTCCTTTTTTTTTGGTATTGTTTCTTGGTATATGCAAACATCCCATGAAATCCATTGGAAAACAACTAAAATAATACTTTGGTATGTTCGTGGTACAATTGAATTCGAGATACATTACAATTCAGAGGGGACTTCTTTACTAGTTGGTTTCACTGATTTAGATTGGGTCAGTGACCCTATTGTCCCTCGACCAAGTTTTGAGGAAACATTGGTCATGTTTGACCATTTTTGGGACTTTGATAGGTTGGTCGAAGATGGAGCACCCAGGCGAAGTGGAGATCGCGGGATCTCACTTATTTTGTGGGATTTTTGGGCTTTTAGGGTTTATGTCACGGGTATGGCATGTCAGCCCATGGGTTTATCCATGTTTAGGACTTTTTGTAATGTATAAATAAGTAGCTAAGCGATGTAATAAGGAGTACTTGTAATTGGATTAGTGTTGAGTACTTGTAATTGGCTTAGTGTTGAGTACTAGTTATTGATCAGCTTAGTGTATGACTAGTTGGCTTTGTGAAAAAGGATGTGGATGTAAGAATCTGTGCTGATAAGAAGTTGGTTGTGTGCCTTGATCTGATTATAGGAAGGTGGATTTGCTGTTGTAGAGAAAAGATCTCCTATCCAGTTGTGAATCTAGGCTTTGTGGCTTCATGCACAGAAGTAGGATAATGTAAGGGACTTGAATAATAATAAAGAAGAAGAGAAGAATATTGGTGGATGTAGCCCCACACTGGGGTGAACCATGTATATCCTGTGTTGATGTGCTTTGTGCAATGTTGTTCATGTTGTTTATGTGCTTTATTTTCTTAGTGCACTGGTCTTGATGTATGATATATAGATCTATGGATTCTTAGTACTTCATGTATGAAGAATGCTAGATCTGAGCTAATGCTATGTGCTAAGCGATTGGAAGTGTCTGATCTGATTATTACTGCACTGTTCTGTACTTAGGGTTTGATCTGCGATGTGAATGAGAGTCCTAATCTAATGTAGATTGTTGGCTAAGTGCTCTATTAAGTGTTGTAATCACATATCTGTGTCCCAGCTAGGTTGTAGACACCTGAGTCCTGCAACCCCCCTTGCCTCTACCTCAGGTGAGACTTCATCTACTTCGTAGGTGTTGCTGAAAGGGTCAGTAGTTAGGGTGTTTTTGGTGTGTTGCTGAAGCATTGAACCCTGGGTCTACCCCTGTGCCAACAAATGGTTTTGTTGCTGGGACCTGAAACTATGATTGCTGGGAACTGAAGAAAAGAGGAAGCTCTGTGTGTAGATCTGTTGCTAAAGTGCACAATATTCTAATCATCTTGAGAATATTTGTGCTCTGGTAAAGGTAAGATAAGTGGAAATTTTTTCTTCGAAAGTATGAATCTAGGTATGTTTGATAGATTTTGTCCCAATCTAAAAACTAGGGAACAACTAGAAGAACGATTTGATATGAATAAATTTGATAGAGATAGTGAATGATATGTGATCCCTATGCATAGAAAGAATTTTTGTACTAATAAGTGGGTGCAGGAACCTAGAAATAATTTTGGCAGATTACAGGTCCAACACGGTGATCCTAGTGCACAGTACATCAAAGGTTGGGGATCGTTTAAAAGAATGAAAGGATTGACACTGTGTTATAACTGCAGAAGATCGGGAAATCTTGCTAAGGAATGCCCTGGTATAGGTCCTATTTGTCTTTGTTGTAAAGATAATTGTCACGAGGTTGAGGATTTCCAAAGGATGATTGATAAAGTTGAAAAGATAAACATGAGACAAGAAAGCTATGAATAAGGTTAAGAGACTAAGGATATGTTAGAAAACTAGAAAGAATTAAAGACTATGTTATTACAACTGAAAGAAACACTGAATGATCATAGAGACACCATTTTACCAGAGATCTTAAAAGAGAAGAAACACATAGAAACAATAATAGCAGACTTCGACATAGACTGTGTCTTGGATGAGGAAACACAGGTGAATATCATGCCAAAAAGCACTTGGGAAATTTTGGGAAAGCCTGCTATGGTACCTTCATTGCAAAGGATAGGCTTGTTTAAAGGAAAGATGATAACCCTATGTGGAAGAGTTACTAATGTACCTATGATAGCCCATGGAACATCGAATGAAGAATATTTGAAGTTATTAAATTTTTTGAGAACACACCCCGTTTGCACTTTTGTTAGAAAAAACATGGATTAAGGGCTGGATCAAAAGAAAAGAAGAGGAGGAAGCCATAGAACAAAAAAAATCAAGAATTAAGGGACTTGATGGATAGAAAAATAGAGCGACTAATACAAGATCAAGAGGATAGGTCGAAGCAACAAAGGGCCAGAGAATTAGTTTTCGAAGTTGAAAGAACACAAGAAGGATTAAAGAACCTATCCATGCAGGAAATAAGTGCATCCACCTCAGAAATAGTAATAAAATAGGTATTACTTTTTAACCCTTTGAAAGACCCTCAATAGTGCGAAGTCACTTTACTGGGAGAAGATAAGAATAAGAATGGAAAGAGGAATCCAAAGACTCAGATCACAGAAAAGAAGGCAAGGAAGCTTAGTAAGAAGAAGTCCAAGTTAGAAAAACTGCATGAAGTTCCAATAAAGACTTCAAAGAAGGCGGGCTTGCAGAACTTGAACCTCTCTAGAATAGAAGAACCACACAGAATGGAATTTCTCCATGACCAAGCTATATGACCATTAGAGGCATCCTGACCATTAGAATGACACTCCAGAATGGTTAGAAACACAATTATTTCCAAAAAGAACGCCATAGGACCGTTAGAACCGCGCCATAATGACCTGATTCATATTGATTGAGGCATTCCTGCCCATTGGAGGAATATGTTACGACGTTGCTTATTTAACCCGTCAGATGCTGCGCCGAGACCAATTTTTGCAAACTGAGATATCCGAGCTAACAGAGAATTGATTGCATACCACGCTATGATGTTTAGACCTCGCCATTCATTTGATTACCTTTATTGACCATTCGCCTACCCAATTTACTTTATTACAAGTGTGAATGTCGGGCGAGCATAATGCGCTAGAGAAGTCTGTGGAGGATATTTTGATCGACCTCATGGATGATAAAGTCATGTATGTAGGAATACAAGCATTGTCGACTAGCGGATTGCAAGCATCCCCCTCGACTAGACATTGGTCTAGCCGAACAACGAATGAGAAAATAAGCAAGCACCGTGACGATCTGGCTAACGCAAATCAGATCCCATTGGTCTTGTCTGACTACATCCCACCTCTAGATGGCATGGTTAACCGTGACAACATCCCATGGGATTTCAAATATACGCCAATCATTACGTACCTTCCAAAGGGGATATGGGTAGTTGAACCCCAGTTGGGACTGATCCTAGCTCTCAAGATCAACGACTTCAACCTCAGAGATCGAAAGAACTATGTGATGCTCGCACCACATAGGTATTTGATGAATATGACCAGGAAGAAGCCCAATATAGTCTCCTAGCCATGGATTAAGGAGCTCACAAGATCAACAATATTGAACATGATGAAGATCCCCCACCTTGGCCGACATCAGGAGGATAACACTTGCATTAAACTCCTCCTATCATGCTACCATGGATGGCATCTATGGCTTGATAGGCATGTCACTGTGGATCCGGTGCTGATCCACCTCATCACAGGAATGAGCATGCAGGGATCGGACCCTCAACATTTCTACCCAGGGAAGGTTGCAGATCGCTCCCTGGCACAACATATAAAGGAAGACCATGGCGATGTAGAGAAGGGGAAGCGAGGATACAAGGTAGCCTCCATCTAGGATGGCGCAGTGCACCTAGATTTTCATCTTATAGTTGGAAATCTTGTCCGAAAGAACCGTCCAACACAAGTCACAGGGTTCATAGTTGACCTCACAGGGAAGTGTGTTGAAGGAATGCAGATGAATTGGGTGAGTTACCTCATCAATGAGATGGAGAAGGAATGACACGAAGCATAGGACCAAGGATACGAGTTTCATTTCAGTTTGTTACTGATTTTAATCGCATTTTTCACTTGGCAGATGCCGGAAGGAGCAACATTCCCTAAAGTCAAGCCATTAGAGTCGTTGGTTGCAAGGTTCTCCACCTTGTGGTACACAAGTGATATGGAAAAGCAGTGGACATCGAATGCGGTGTTCCACTCTTACTACCTACAACTAAAGCACGCCATTGAAGCATTCCCATGGGTGACCCCAAATACTTTGCATCAATACATGACACTAGCAAAGTTCCACGAAGACCAATACTTCATCTACATCACCACACACAGGGATGAAAGTAAGGAGGAGCTGCAGTCTTATTATAGATTGACCGATGAAGACATGGAAGAGATCACTAAGGAATGGGTAGCATAATTCCTTGTACCGGTCGAAGATGAAAAAATCTTCGACCCTAAAATCATTGGAAGTCCTTTAGTCACCCAGATTGAGTATGATGGATAGAGAAGTGCAAAGAAAAATAAGAAAAAGGAGGAAGTGTAGGACATATAAAGTGATGAGAAGGACAACGCATCGGAGGAAAGTAGGCCCGATTCACCCACAGGAGGAGGAGGAGAGGAAGTGAACCAAGAGGAAGGAGGGTAAAAAGGAGAAAAGAAAGAAAAAGGTGAAGTGACACTGCCGAAGGATCCCCTCACCACAACAGAAGCATCGTAGAAGAGGAAGGTTTCCCCGGAGAAACCTTTGGCAAGAAAGAAGGCTCACGCCAACAAGCCTCAGTCGAAGAATGTGCTTACAGTGGATGATGTTGATCTCATCATCGCAGTCATAGAGGATGCTTCCTAAGACATCTTGTAGAGACATGGAGCAAAGCAGGAGTCAATGTATGACAAAATAGAGAAGGAGCTCAAGGACATACAAAAAGTTATCCATTCAAGCCCCACAGTACCTACTGCGCATTCATCATCAGAAATTACTGAATTGAGGGATGATCCCACCCAATTAAGAAAGATAGTAGATGCAACCAAGGCTCGACTCCATCGATTCCAAGAATAAAAGGAGCAGGCCACATAGGCCTTAAAGCAAGAAAAGGAGGAGGTCCTAGAGAAAATTTGAGTTGTGTAGAAGGAGAAAAATGAAATTCAGGTGAAGTTCGAGCAGAACAATAAGAAGATATAGGAAGAAAAAGACCAACTTCTTGTAGAGCATATTACAATCAAGGAGGAAGTGACTAAATCACTTCACTCCAAGTCAGGCTTGGTGCAGGAGGAAGAAGATTCAACCGAGATACAAGTGGGGAAGCTTGCTGAGGCCATTCAACAACTTCAAGCAAGAGTAATTGAGCTAGAAATCCAAGTAGTGCCGAGAACCCTGCAAGAAGTGCATGATCAGAGGGAAGAAGTTGCTAGGAATGCAATAGAAAGAATCAGGGCATTGGCCTCAGAGTGTAAAAAACTGAGTGATCGAAGTGCGCAAACCTATGAGTGCCTTGTAGAAGACCCAGAGCTGAGGACACTGGAGGCACAACTCCAGGAGGTGAAGCAACAAGAATCCACTGTGCAAGCACAAATGAAGTTGCTTACTATAGTTGAGAAGATGAAAAGATCACAGGAACAATGTGTAGTCTAGCAAAAAGTTACTTCCATCTAGAGAGAAGTCATGGAGGTGACACAAAGAATCCATCTGGTGCAGGACAAAGCCTGCATGATTTTTGAAGAGATTGAAGAACAAGGCTCACAGCTGGAACATATGGTCATGACAGTGGAACAATGCCTGGAAGGGCCTGTCACTGAGAAAGTAATTTAGGAGTTCAACGAGTAGGAGGCTCTGGAAAAACAACAAGTCGAGTTAGCTCGAGCTAAGCTCAAGGCCCTCGAAGCAGTGTTGCCTAAATCATAGTGACTCAGGATAAGTCACAGGTGAGTGTTGGGGGCCTGTTTTCCCTTGACCAATTTTTTAGAAACATTGGTCATGTTTGACCATTTTTTGGACTTCGATAGGCTAGTTGAAGATGGAGTGCCCAGGCGAAGCGGAGATCGCGGGATCTCACTTATTTTGTGGGATTTTTGGGATTTTAGGGTTTATGTAACGGGTATGGGATGTTGACCCATGGGATTACCCATGTTTAGGCCTTTTTGTAATGTATAAATAAGTAGCTAAGAAATGTGAGAAGGAATACTTGTAATTGGCTTATTGTTGAGTACTAGTTATTGATCGGCTTAGTGCATGACTAGTTGGCTTTGTGCAAAAGGATGTGGATGTAAGACTCTGTGTTGATAAGAAGTTGGCTTTGTGCCTTGATCTGATTACAGGAAGGTGGATCTACTGCTATAGAGTGCATATCTCTTGTCCAGTTGTGAAGCTAGGATCTGTGGCTTCATGCATAAGAGTAGGAGAATGTAAGGGACTTGAAGACTAATAAAGAAGAAGAGAAGAAGATTGGTGGATGTATTCCCACACTGGGGTGAACCATGTATATCCTGTGTTGATGTGCTTTGTGTAGTGTTGTTCATGTAGTTTATGTGCTTTATCTGCTTAGTGAAATGGTCTTGATGTATGATAGATAGATATATGGATGCTTAGTACTTCATGTATGATGAATTGTAGATTTGATTTAATGCTATGTGATAAGTGATTGGAAGTGTCTGATCTAATTATTACGACGATGTTCTGTACTTAGGGTTTGATATGCGATGTGAATGAGAATCCTAATATAATGAATATTGTTGGCTAAGTTATTTGTTAAGTGTTGTAATCACAGATCTCTGTCCCATCTAGGTTGTAGACACCTGAGTCCTGCAACCCCCTTGCCTCTACCTCGGGTGAGACTTCATCTGCTTCACATATGTTGCTGAAAGGGCTGATAGTTAGGGTTTTGTTGGTGCACTGTTGAAGCGTTGAATCCTGGGTCTACCCTTGTGACAACATACCCTTATGATTAGAATTCTATTGTATGTTATGTTTTCAACCTTGGTTCAGGACTTGTCACTTGGGCATGTAAGAAACAACAAGATATTGCACTTTCTTCAGCAGAAGCAAGGTACCGAGAAACAGTAAATGCAAGTGAGGAATCCTTGTGGCTTTGAAATATCCTTTCAGAGTTTGGATTCTAGCAATAACATCCAACCAGCCTTTGGTGCGAAAATCAGAGTGCCATCAATATCTCCAAAGACCTAGTTCAACATCAATGCAACAAACACATCAAGCTACACATGCACTTCATCAGAAAGCTCATTCATGATCAAGTTATTGAAGTGATATTTTTCCCTACAAAATATCAAGTTGCAGACATTTTCACAAAGTCTCTTATGGAAGCGAAGTTTTCCAAACTTAGATCTATGTTAGGAGTTCAGGAAGTTGTCAATAAGGGGGGATAGGCTCTAATGCCTCCTTCCTTCTCCTATTGCATCACTATTGTAAATCCTTCAATCCTATCCCAAGTTGTTCTTAAGGGGGGATGTTAGGATATTTAGACACATAGGAGTTAGTTAATATCTACTTGGTATAATGTGTCGTTAGGTAAAAGTGTGTTTCTTTAGTATGCATTATGTATTTGTAGTTAGGAAATATGACTGTCACGATATGTTCCCAACAAAGATTGATCTGAATATTCATATTTGTCTCGATCTTAACGACCATTGATCTGTGGCTTAACACCAAATTGGTCCATGATCTCTATTTAAAGAGAATGGAGGCTCATTTTCCGATGATCTATTGTGAGAAACTCTCTTGTGAAATATCTCTGTAATATTTTTATTTTGCATTAATAAACTACTCCAAGTGGTTGTGTTGGTTGGCATTGTGGATGTTTCCCTATAAGGGTTTTACCACGTCAAAACATCAATGTGTTCATCTTTGATCTAGTTGTGTGAGTGGTTCCTAAAGGTGTTCATCCTCTCTTGGAATACCTATGTTTTTTTTGGACCTTGACCAAGTTTTGACGATCCTTAGTCATGTTTGACCTTCTTTTGGGACTTCAACAGGCTGTCGAAGGTGGAGTGCAAGTCAAAGAGGAGATTGCGAGATCTCGGCCCCTTTTTAGTGATTTTTGGGTTTTGGTCTTATGTAATGGGTATAGGTATGTCGGCCCATGGGTTTACCCATGCTTAGGTCCTTTTTGTAATGTATAAATAAAAGTCTAGGTGATGTAATAAGGGGGCGAAGAAGGAGTTCTATGCTAAGTGCAAGAGATTGTAAGAGGATTTGTGTGTATTGTATGTTGAGACTTACAGAGCTAAGTGAAAGTCATCTATAGTGATTTGTTCACAGACTGTGTAAGGATCTATGCTTGGACCTAACTCAGGGAAGGAGGATTTGGTGAGGTGCATAGATCTCCTGTCCTCTGCAGAGTTGGTTTCGAGGCTTTGTGCATTTAAGAAGATTGAAAGAAGCTAATAAAGAAGATGAAGAGTTGGTGGACATAGCCCCAGGGTGGGGGTGAACCATTTATATCTTGTGTTGTGATTTCTTTGTGCTTTATGGTTGTCCTCTTATCTATGTGATTGAATGCTTAGTGCTCTAATATATGATTAAAAGGATCTAATATGGTAGCTTAGTGATGAATAACGTGAATGAATTCTAGATCCGATCTATGTTGGTATTCTTAGTGCTTGAATCTATTGGATCTGTGTGAATATTGCGATGCTCTTTTATTAGGGTTTATCTACGCTATAAACTAGGGCTAGATACTAATGAAATATAATAGCTAAGTGCTATGTTAAGGTGTTACAATCTTAGATCTGTGTCCCAGCTAAGGTTGCAGAAATCTGAGTCCTGCAACCACCCCTACCTCTACCTCAGGTGAGACTTCATCTTCTTCGTAGGTGTTGCCGAAAGGGCCAGTAGTTAGGGTTTTTTGGTGTGCTATTGTAGTGTTGAACCCTGGGTCTGCCCCTATTCCAATAAATGGTTCCATTGCTAAGACCTAAAACTGTGATTGCTCGGAACTAAGGAAAATAAATAAAGCTCTATGCGTAGATCTGTTGCTTTAGTGTGCAGTACTCTACTTGACTTACGAAGCTCTGTACTCAGAAAGGAGGTAGATCTGAAGAAAAGAGGTAAGGTATGAAATCTTTATGCTCTGATAAAGTTAAGATCAATGAAAATTTTTGATTGAAAAAGTAAGGTAAATGAAAATTTTTGTTTTGAAAGTATGGATCTAGGTATATTTGATAAATTTTGTTCTAGTCTGAAAAATAGGGCACAACTAGATGAAAGAAGCTTTGATATGAGTAGATCTGCTAATAGTGAAAGATATGTTATCCCTATGCATAGAAAGTATGTTTGGACTAACAAATGGATGCAGGATCCTAGAAATAAAATTTTGCAGGTTAGCCTTGATGATCCTAGTGCGCAGTACAAGAAAAGTTGGGGATCATTTAAGAGAAAGAGAGGATTAACTCTTTGTTATAGTTGCAGAAGACCCAGACATATTGCTAAGGAATGCCCTGGTAGAAGACTCAATTGTCTTTGTTGTAAATCTATTGATCATGAAGTTTTGGATTTCCCTAGAATAATTTCTAAGGTTGAAAGAATAAATATGAGACAAGAAAACCCTGAGGAAGGTCAATAAACTAAGACCATGGCAGAACCCCAGAAATAATCAAAGACTGTACTATTGCAGATGAAAGAAACCTTGAATGATCACATAAATATCAAATTGCCAGAGATATCCAAAGAAAAAGAATGCATAAAAACAAGAATAAGAGACTTCGACATTGACTGCGTTCTGGATGAGAAAGCATAGGTGAATATCATGACAGAAAGAACTTGGGAAATTTTAGGAAATCTTGCTATGATTCCTTCATTGGGAGGAATAGGATTATTTAGAGGAAAACTCATAACCCTATGTGGAAGACTTACCTAGATATCTATGAGTTCTCATGGAACTTCGACAGAGGAATATTTTGAGGTTGTTAAATTTATTGAGAACAACACCCCATTTTCTATATTACTAGGAAAAACTTGGATTGAGAAGGATCAGGTTAGAAGAAAATAAGAGGAAGTCTTAGAACAAAAGAAGAAAGAATTAAAATATTTCAAGACCAAGAGAATCACACACTTATTGAAAGAGAAAGAATACCAGTTGAAGCTACTGAGGACCAGACATTTGGATGTCGAAGTTGAAAGAACATAGGAGGACTTGAGACACCTGTCTGTACAGGAGAGTAGAGCACCTACACCAGACAGAGAAGAAGTATTTCCCTTGAACCCTAGTAAAGACCATCAACAACGAGAAGTTACTCTGCCAAGAGAAGATAAGAATCAAAATGGAAAAAAGGAATACTGAGACACAGATCATCGAAAAGAAGGATAAAAAGTTCAACAAGAAGAAAGAAAAGTTAGAAAAATTTCAAACAACACCAAAAAGAACTTCGTAGAAGGAAGGATTCCAAAATTTGAACTTCACTGGGATATTAGTACAACACAGCATGGCACTTCTCCATGGTGAAGCAATATTACCATTGGAGGCATTATGACCATTAAAATGACACTTTCGAATGGGTAGAACAATAGTTATGGAAAGAAAGCTCTCCATTAGACCACTGGGACCACGCTGTAACGGATAGAACTGCATTAATGAAGACTTCTCGCCCATTGGATAGATCTGTTACCTTGTTGTCTACTTATTCCTTGAGCCTTGCACCAAGAACACTTTTTCCACCCGTGATTATTTGAGCCCACAGATTAACTGATTTCACGCAGTGATCATCGAGCTATCACCATCCATCCTGTTGCATTGAGTAGTTTCTCTTCAACCTAAGATATTCAACCACGAGCATGTATGTTCAAAGAACTTAGCGCAGTTGAAGAGTCTGTGAAGGAGGTACTCATCGACCTCATGACTGAAAGGGTAGTGTCTTTGGGTGTACAATCTTCATCAACGAGAGGAGTGAAAGTCTCCCCATTGATTGCTCGCAGATCTGGACCATCTCGAGCTGCGACTGATAAAAGAACCAAGCATAGAGATGACTTAGTGAATGCAAAATTATTACCATCCATCCTACCCAATTACATACCACCCCTGGCCGGTGTAGTGAGTCATGACAGTGTCCTGAGGGACTTCGACTAGAACCTCATCACTGTGTATCTCCCGAAGGGGATACGCACAGTCAGACCACAGCTAGAAAGGATTCCAACCTTGAAGATCAATGACTATAACTTGGGAGACTGTAAGAGATATGGAATGCTTGCACCTCACAAATATATGACCAAGATGAAGAGAAATAAGATGAAACTCATCCCCCAACCATGGACTATGGACATCGTGAGGTCCACAATCTTGAACGTGATGAAGATACCACATTTTGAAAGACACCAGGAGGTTAACGCATGTGTTAAGCTCCTATTTTCATGCTTCCACGGTGGCTATCTATGGTTGGACAAATGTATCACTGTCGATTTGGCACTGATCCATAGGATCACTGAACTGAGCATACAGGAACCAGACCCGCAAGAATTCTACCCAGGAAAAGCTCCAGACCACGTATTGGCACAAATGATTAAAGATACATACAACGATGTTGAGAAGGGGACGCAAAGCTACAATGTAGACTCCATCTAGAATGGCGCAGTGTGCCTAACATGCCAATTAATTGCAGGAAAGCTAGTAATAAATAACAGACCCACATAGGTCACAGGGTTTGTCGTTGATCGCTGGGAAATGCGTGGAAGTCCTACAGATGAAATGGGTGAAGTACATAGTTAACCATATTGAATTGGATTGCTGCGAAGCTCAGGATCATGGCTATGAGTTCCACTTTAGCTAGTTCCTGATCCTCATCGTGTTTACTTCTTGGGAGATGCCGGAAGGTGCGACCTTCCCTAACATCGAGCCACCTGAGCCACTCGCTGCGAAGTTCACCACGCTCTAGTATTCGAGAGATATGGGAAAATAGTGGTAGTCGAACTCAATATTTCATACCTACTACTTGCAGCTTAGGAGGGATATTGAGTCCTTCCCTCATATGATGTCGAACACCCTAGACAGGTTTATGCCTCTTATGAAGTTCTATGCAGATAGGAATTTTATTTATATCATTGCGTGCACCGATGAAAGAAAATAAGAAATTCAGTCCTAATACAATCTCACCACAGAGGACCTGGAAGAAATCATTAAATACAGTCCTGCAGAACTCCTTATCACTGCTAACCCCGTAGAGCTGTTTGACCCAGACCTCATTGGAAATCCGGTGGTTACTCACGAAGAGTATGATGCCCCAAGAAGCAGCAGGAAGAAAAAGAAGCAATATGTATAGGAAATACACAACACATTAGAAGAGACTACATCTGAGTCACCTGGCAGAGGAGGTAATGATGAAGTGAGAAAGAAGAAAAAGAAAAAGAAAAAGAAGAAGATAAGCAAGGCGAAGTCACACTGTCACAGAACCTCCCTGATGACATCGATCCATCTAAGAAAAGGAAGGTTTCCCCCACGAAACCTTCATCGCAGAAGAAGTCCAAATCCAATAAGCTAAAGATGCAGACTGTACTCATGGTCGATGACCTCAAATTCATTATTTTAGCTATAGGAGATGCCTTAGAAGAGATTTTGCAAAGAACTGAAGCAAAACAAGAAGCCATGTACAATAGAATTGAAGCAGAACTAAGAGGTGTACAGAAAGCCCTTTATTCAAGCCGCACAGTGTCCACTATGCCCCTTCCATAAGATGAAATAGAGTTGGGATATGAGTCTACCCAAATCTGCAGAATAGCTGATGCGACCAAAGAAAAAGAACATGCCACAATGGCCTTAAAACAAGCACAGGAGGAAGTTATAGAGAAACAAAGGATTGCAGAATAGGAGAAGGACACCCTTCAAGCGAAGTTCTAAGAAGAGAGAGTGCAGATCCAGCAGGAGAAAGAAAAGATGCTCATGGAGCAGGTTGGAGTAAAAGAAGTAGTCAACAGAGCACTTTTATCCACGACGGGGTTGGAGCAGAAGGAGGAAGAACCAGTAGAGCATCAAGTGGCATGGCTCGTGGAAGCCATCCAATAGCTTCAGCAGATAATCACAGATCTAGAGCTACAAACCGTACCCAGTACCCTGCAGGATGTGTGAGATCAAAGAGAAGCAACTGCTCGAAGCGCAGTTGAGAGAATCAAGTCCCTCACCATGGAATGTAAACAACTAACTGATCGTAGTGCCTAAACTTATGAGCGACTCACTGAGGTTATTGAATTGAAGGCACTGGAGTCACAGCTCCAGGAAGCAAAAACAACAAGAAGAAATAGTACATGCGCAGTTGAAGCCCCTGTCAGAAGTCGAGAGGATGAAGTGATCCCAAGAACAATGCACTTCTCAACAATAGGTCCACACCATTCAGAGAAAAATCATGAAAGTGGCTTAGAAGATCCAACCAATACAGGACAAGGCTTGCCAACTGTTCCCAGAGATCGAAGGATGAGGAGAAAAACTAGAGAAAGTCATCACTACAGATGAACAACGCTTAGACGGACCTGTCGACGAAGAATTTATCCAAGAATTCATCGAGTAGGAGGCCTTGGTGCAACAACAGGTCGAAGCAGCTCAAGCCAAGATCAAGGATTTTTAAGCAGAGCTACCCAGACCAGAGTGACTCGGGACAAGTCACAGGTGAGTGTTGGGCACCTGTTGGCCCTTGACCAAGTTTTGAGGATCCTTGGTCATGTTTGACCTACTTTTGGGACTTCGACGGGCTGTCGAAGCCAAGGTACAAGTCGAAGCGGAGATCACAGGATCTCAGCCCCTTTTTAGGGATTTTTGGGTTTTGGGCTTATGTAACGGGTATAGGGATGTCAGCCCATGGGTTTAACCATGCTTAGGCCCTTTTTGTAATGTATAAATAGAATTCTAGGTGATGTAAGAAGGGGGCAGAGAAGGAGTGCTATGCTAAGTGCAAGAGATTGTAAGAGGCTTTGTGCGTATTCTATGTTGAGACTTCCAGAGCTAAGTGCAAGTCATATGTAGTTCTTTGTGTGTAGACTGTGTAAGGCTTTGTGCTTGGACCTAACTCAAGGAAGGAGTATCTGGCAAGGTGCGCATATCTCCTGTCCTCTATGGAGTTGGTTTTGAGGCTTTGTGCAATTAAGAATATTGAAAGAAGCTAATAAAGAAGACGAAGAGTTTGTGGACATAGCCCCAGGGTGGGGGTGAGCCATGTATATCTTGTGTTGTGATTGCTTTGTGCTTTATGGTTGTCCTCTTATCTATGTGATTGAATGCTTAGTGCTCTAATATATGATCTAAAGGATCTAATATGGTAGATTAGTGTTGAATAACGTGAATGAATGCTAGATCTGATCTATGTTGGTATGCTTAGTGCTTGAATCTATTGGATCTGTGTGAATATTGCGATGCTCTATTATTAGGGTTTATCTACGCTGTAAACTAGGGCTGAATACTAATGAAATATAACTGCTAAGTTATCTATTAAGGTGTTACAATCTCAGATCTGTGTCCCAGCTAAGGTTGCAGACATCTGAGTCCTGCAACCACCCCTGCCTCTACCTCGGGTGAGACTTCATCTGCTTCACAGGTGTTGTCGAAAGGGCTGGTAGTTAGGGTTTTGTTGGTGTGTTGTTGTAGTGTTGAACCCTGGGTCTACCCCTGTGCCAACAATTGTCGAACAACTCTATCATTAGAAGTCCCTTCAGAATTAACCATGTGTTGGCAACCACCAATTCTGTGAAATTTTATCTTAATTGGAACTAGTCACAAAGAGATAAAATATTTATGTAGCTACCTCATCCTTACATTTATAAACGTTTATATCTTTTGGCTTTAAGGAGATTAATTTGGCTAACTTATTTTATGAGTTTTTTCGTTTAGATTTTCGTTTGTTTTATTTAAATTTCATGACTGCAAGCATGAAATTCAAACTAAAAACTTGGCTTAGGTAATCATTCTACAATCTGTGTTCTCTTGTATATTTTACCAAAGATATTACACTTTAAGGGAACCTATGTGTTTTTAAGTTTTAAGTTTTATAAGCTCATTGATTAATCCACTGCCACATTTTTTATGTTTTATGAAGAATGTGACTTGATCAGTTCTATGGTTGATTGTTTGGTTTTAATTTTTTAAATACATGAACGTACAAAACCTTGGATTAACAATTGATATATGCTCTTTTCTCTATCATTCATATCACTTTTGTGTCACTTGGTACAGGTATGATGTACCCACAAATACACCTCTTCCTGTTGTCCTGTACATTTAATGACCTTCATTCATTATTCGAATTGGCATTTGATAGTGGTTGGGGTTTAATATTCATTGTGCATAATGGCTCATAGGCTTGTGCGTCCTCTAGTTTCTGTCACTCCAAACTTAAATTACCAAACAAGATAATCTCCCAAGTTCATAGGTATCAGGCCATTTCAGTTTTCACAAGCCTCTCCTTGTTTGTCTATTAGGAAACAAAGCCCCCCTCCCGTGGTATCTATTGTTTAAGTTTGATAGCTACCATGGCCCCTGTGGTTCGAATCGAACCTAATGGCTGTCAAGCCCTTCTTACCCATGACGATGCCATAAATGATTTACAAGCTCATGATTGGGATGTTTTTATCCAAAATTCGAAGGTTATAACCTGGTGGTCTCACAAGCCTTTTCTCAAATGTTTGATAGGTTCAAAGAAAAAATTGAAGATCTACAATTGGAGGTCATAGAGGACTCTATATCCTGGACAACAAGACTATCACAGGAAGGAGATAAATGGTTCAAAAATGCTAAACTAGAAGACGTGTCATGGAGCCTATTCATGGTCTCTCAGAAATCTACATGCTTCCCTAAAGGTATTCCTATTACCCTCCTGAAACCTCGATGGAACGACCTTATTTTTATTTTGAAAAAGTTTATAACATGTGAGGGAAGGTATGGTTTAGTATTTTTATACCACATCCGACTGTTGATGTTGTTTCTAGGGTTTAAGCTAAACACACCCTTCTATTTTTTGATGATCCTATGTAATATGTAAAAACATTATAAGAAATAGAGCTTGAACCCTCTGTCAAGACTTTCCATCATGGGCTTATACGCATTTTGGTGCTGTCGCACCTGTCTCAAATTGGGGACACTTGGGAAAAATTCCTATGTCAAAACAATTTTTCCCTACCCAAGAGAACATTGAACTCACCTCTGCATTCAAATGTAAACCCCAATCCTGGTAACCATGTGACTAAAATTCAAGGTTTCGATTCACATAATGAATGTGAGCTTAAAGAACCAAATTTTGTTGTTGTACAAACCCCTTGGGAAAAAACCACGATGTATTTTCACACCCAAAAAATCCTTAGAAGAGGTAGTAGATGTATTAAAAGGAAAGGTTTCTCCTGCTCCTACTATTGAGCTGAATCAGGGCTTTAGTGACGAACCTACTGTTAAGAAAATTCGTAAGAGAAAGAAGAAGGATAAATCAAATTTGAGTTTTATTAACAAGAGATTTGGTCGATTAATATCCAGGAGTTTAAGAAATCGAAAGTAGGATCATTTGAGCTCGATCTCAGTGATCAATGATTTCCTTGCACGGGAAGATACATATAACCAATGTCTTGAGAATGAAACTATTGGTCAAGCTATGCAATACGACTTTGTTTCTAGACTACCTCCTTTTCTAAAAGGCCAAGAGGGTTTTGCTGGCATAGGCTATGATTTGAGACAAGCCACAGGAAGGGCCGAAGCACCCATTGCTGAGTACATTCAACCTCGCCCTGCTATAGAACCGGTACACTGTGACAATTGTTTGGACTGGGTAGAATGCTATTACAGGGACATACCATATCTACGGGCATAATTAAAAAATCTGGTTGCTCGCAATTCTCTACTTGAACGAGAAAATCAAGAGTTGAAGGCATGTGTAGATCAGACAAGTAAAAGGTCCAAAAGATCTGGTAGTGTAATTACAAAAAATTCAACCAATTTCAATGCCATCATTAATTCATAACTATCCGACCCTTCACAATGTAATTTCTAAAATGGTAAAAGTGATTTTAGATTTTATTTCATTTATTTTGTTATAAAAGTCAATAGGAAGATTTAATTTTGATTTTCTTTGTTAAAATAATACTAGCTACAAAATCTCACGATTCTGTAGCCAATGTATTTCTGAATGTTAGTTGGCATTATTTTCTAAAATATAAATTTTGTTTTCTCATCTACAGGAAAATGATAATTATGGTGCTATTTGCAAGGAGAAACCATCTTGGATTATACGTTGTATAGCTCAGTAGTTTCCTTTTATTTTATTTTGATAAAACTTTGTCATTATGTAATAAATTTTGATAAACCAATTCCTACATGAATAGTTTCCTATTGTACTATTTTTGTAAAACAATCTATTTTTTGGGGATTACACTCTATCTTGCATGATAAGAGTTTGTTAATCCAAAACCAGTTTAAATAATGATCACTATTAGTGGTGGAGACAACTTTTGTTGGGATACATTATGGACATGTGATTTTGAGAATGGATATGGAGAAGCTATTCACCATTGGCTTTATACCCGTGTGATGCTTATTCCATTATGTTCTTTTATTGCCTCGATCTTATGAGATATTATTATGTTTGATGCAGCTTTAGCCTTGTCTTCATATGGTGTTTCATATTGTTAAATATTTAGATGTTGTCCATAATTTGTTATTCTATTTTATATATGTGATTAATCTGTCATTTGATTATTATTGATTTATTTTGGATATTAAATGATGGATAAAATTAATACTTTAAATTGAGTTTTCTTTCATTCTAAGTGTTGACTATCATAAGATCACCAGATCTTTACACTTATCATTATGTTGTTATATTCTCACTCCAACACATCTTTGAATTTATTATGGGAGTATTAGCATTCTTTTGTCACAGGTTTCCCTCACATGCATGACAATTAGGAGTTCGAATTACACAGGAAGATAAACTCAGTTTAATCGATTAGTTACATGTTAGTTTGCTTGTTATTTAGTTAAATTATTTATTAATGAAATGAGGATAGCATGAATTGGATTTGACTGTTTATGTGTCGTTATTTCAATTATATTTTCTTAGCAACATTATTTTTAAATCTTTAAACATTCAAAAGAAAACAAAAGATTTATGTGCTTTCTTTATCTAGTTTAGAAACATTTTTAAGAACTTTCATTTCACAAAATTTTAAGTAAACTTTGCAAGATGTATATAGATTGTTTATAATCATATGCACATACTCACCTTTCTATTTAAACACTTTTAATTATGAAACTTATAATCTTAGTATCATAGCTTTTAGATTAGTTTTATTTCTTTTATTATTTTTAGGACTTTAGTTATCCAACAGAGCCATTAAACACATCGGGTCATTTCATTCTAAAGGACTTGGGTTAATTAGACAACTCCGGTCTAGATTTGACCTTCCAGTTGATGGTGTGTCACTTACGCCCATCAAAAAATGGTGCTAAAAGGAGGGTCTGGAATTAATTGATGGCACGTGGAGGTCGTAAGTCTCCCCCACACACTCACACTCCTACTGTAACATGTAGTCGCTCCGACACAAACGTTACACTTGAAACAACAACTACCTCAAACGATAACCCTGATATTTCTATTGAACCAATGGCACTACTCCCTCAAGGGATTGACGTCTAAGAAATTGTTCGACAATCACTTATAAGAACTCAAAGTGCCTTATCCCATATTAGACAACCTAGTAGAAAAATCAATCAACCCCTTGACTTTACAAATATTCAAGAACAACTTCAAAGAACTAGTCTGCCTGAAAACCCTTTAGGTGGGAGTACTACCAATCCCACTGAAACGCTTATCCCGAGAGTTGGATAATCTAGTATCCCACCATCCCCACCTAGTTCTTCTCCACCTTCTTTGGGAGGTGAATCCTCGGATGAAGGAAATTCCTCATCTGAACCATCTCAACCTTCGACTCCACCAAATCCCATGGAAAACCAAAATAATCCTACCAAAAGTTGACTCGATCAAGATGTTGTGGTTGTACCTAGACCCCAACACCCACTACCTAAACAACATAAGAAATGGATGCCCAAATTTGATCTAGATTCGAAGAAATCAGCTGAGGATCACATCAAAAAATTCATGTTGGCCATTAAACTCGAGAGTGTTGAACACGAAGATGTAGTTTGTAGATTATTTTCTTATAATTTTGAGGGAAATGCCTCAACCTGGTATTTCACTCAACATCCCCAGACCATCGTCTCTTAGGACAAGTTTGAAACTTTTTTTCTTGAAAAGTTTGGAGATGATAAATCTCAAGAAGTATTGGTTATGGAACTCTCTAGATTAAAAATGAACCCTAAATAAAAAGTGAAAGACTTTAACCAAAGATTTATAACACTAAAAAACAAAATCCTTGCAGTTTCGATGCCCACAGAAACTTTAATTGTTGCATACTATACTAAGGCCTTGCACAATAACATAGCCATATGGGTTAAAAGGTCCAAAAAGAACATGTTGTTAGAAGGCTTTGAGGAGGCAATTCAAATTGAGAAACATATATTGAGCTTAAAATATAATCTTAATAGTGAAGCTGAAACAACTTCGTCTTCAAATAAGAAAACATAAATTCTCATTAGGCCTCCCCAACCTAAAAATCAACAAGAATCATTAGACTTGGAGATCTTGCATAAATATTTCCAGAAACTATCCAATCAGGTCATTGACTTGAAAAGATCAGCTGAGGAGGCATCTACAAGAAAAGGAAGTTTCAAACCTCCTTTTAGAAATCCTTTCCCTTCAAACCGGCCAAACCATACCACAGAAGGTATAAATTTCAAAAGTTTATAGTATGCTTTGCAAATGATTTTAGAAGCACATAAAAATTATATTTCTGTTCCTCCTGAAAATTTTGATGATACAGTTGAGGAAGAGGTACCATAAGAGGATGACTCATCTCCTCCTGTTTTTGGGCACTTGTCGGACAATATCTTCCAAGCGAATTTCGAAACTGTCCACCCCTAGAACACAAGAAGCAAAACACAAAACAAGCCTCCTCCCAAAGTAAGTAAAAATGTGTTTCCAAAATAGTCAAAGCAAACTGAAATTAGACAAAGCCTAGATTCCCCATTTTTAGAGTATGATTTAATTGAAGATCTGAAAAAATTAAGGGAAAATATTTCAGTTTTTGAACTACTGAAATTTCCTCTTATTTTGTAGAAAATGCTTCAAATCATCGCTGAAAACAGTAAAAAGAATGATGTTAGCAACAAAAAATCATCATAAATCGATTTAAACATAGCTAAAAATGTCCCAACTAAAAATACATATGAATATCAAGACAAAAGGGAACTAGCAGAAAAAACTATAGGAAATCTAGATAAAACTGTCTCAGGGACAACAACAAAAAATCAACAAAAATTTGTTGTTTCCACACGAAAAAATGTGCCCCCTTTTTTATTGACTTTTGAATTTTTTAATAGGAATGTACATAATTGTATGGTTGACTCTAGTGCATCATCCAATATGATACCTCTGTCTGTATGCCAGAAAATTAATGCATAAGTACAACCTTATGATCTAAAAATCATTCAGCTAGATCGAATGAATGTTAGAGTAATCAGTGAGCTTAAGAATGTGTTGATTAGATTAGCATCCAATCCTAAATTTCATCAAGTGATTGATATTATCGTTGTTGATATTCCTGAATTTTATAGTCTGTTTTTAAGCAGAGATTGGTCAGAACAGCTGTACGGTTATTTCTCTACAGAGTGGTCTCACTTGTGGCTGCCTGAAAATGGACATCCCCAAAAAATCATAATAAACCGAGAACATTATATTAAGCATACCATGACAAATATGAATGATCCAAATGAGCCTTTCGTCACTGCCAAAAATTTGATTGAAATGTAGGGAATGAATACCTTTTCTAGTAACTTCATTACTGAAGTTTCCTCTATCACTAATACAGAACAACAATTTGAAGTTGCAGCCTATGCTCAGGCAACAACTGTGCCAAATATGCCAAGTAATGCTAATGACGCAAAAATATGGTCCGTATATTTTGATGGATCCAAATCCCAAGAAGGAGTAGGTGCTGGTTGTGTGCTCATCGACCCTATAGGTAATAAAACTTTTATTACTTGTCAGTTAGAGTTTGAATGTACTAATAACACAATCGAGTATGAAGTGCTTCTGGAAGGACTTAGGAAAGAACTGGATATGGACGTGAAAATTTTGATAGTATTCGGTGATTCATAAATCGTGGTCAAGCAGGTAAGAAACACAATACAATGTTTGTCACCACATTTGAAAAGTTACCAAACCAAGGTATGGAGTTTAATGCATAAATTTATAGCATTTAATATAAATTCTATTCATAGGATGAGTAACTCGGAAGCATATCTACTAGGCAATGTTGCTTCTAAATTGTTTCTCGTTGAAGGTTTTTATCCTAATGCATTTTCGATCGAATTGTTATTCAGGTCGTCGATTTTGGAAAACATCACAAATTGGAGAGTATTCGATGATGACCAACATAGAATCAACTTTCTGTATATGGAAGACACCTTCTAAGATGTAGTTATTGATGAAAGCACTCACAACGAGAATCTCCGAGACTTCATAGTAATATCTGATCCTCGATCTCCTCAATCAACATCCGAGCCGGTAAACTCTATCCCCAGGTCTGTTGTGAGATTAGAGAAATTTTATGACTTGCAGGACAAGCTTAGAGGGGTAGTCAATTGAAAAACTAACATTTCCTCTTTGATCTATGAAACTGTTAATTTAGGAACAAGAGATAATCCTCAAAATATTCATCTGGGAAAGGGATGTTCCGAGCAAGAAAGATTTTCTTTCATAAAATTATTTAAATAATTTAAATATTTATTTTCTTGGACATACGACGACCTGAAAACTTTTGATCCAAACATCATACAACATGTAATCCCCATGAAACCCCAGACACATCCTTTTCAACAGAAATTGAGGAAAATACATCCTAAAGTGGAACCTACCGTTAAAAAGGAACTGAATAAATTACTAGCTGCAAAGATAATTTTTCTGGTTAGGAATACTCAATGGGTGTCTAAATTAGTCCATGTAAGGAAGAAAAGTGGTGAAATTCGACTTTGTGTCAATTTTCAGAATTTAAACCGAGCGTCCGATAAAGACAACTACCCTGTTCCTCCAATGGAACAAATTATACAATAGGTTTCTGGTTTTGAAAGACTATATTTGTTAGATGGTTTCACGGGATACAACCAGGTCCTTATGTCTCCTTCATACTAGCTTAAAACCACCTTTCGTAGCCCATGGGGCACTTACACCTACAAGAAAATGCCTTTTGGACTAATAAATGTTGGTGCCAATTTCCAGAGGGAAATGGATATTGATTTCCGTGGCCTCATTAACCAGTCAATTGTGGTCTATATTGATGATGTCATTGTCTTTTAAAAAAACAAGAAAGATCACTTGTCTCACGTTAGGGCTATCTTAGAATGATGCTGCAAGTTTGGCATATCTCTCAATCCTAAGAAATCGGTCTTTGAAGTAGAGAAAGGAAAACTTCTTGGGTTTATAGTGTCTAAGGATAGAATTATTATTGATCCCGAAAGAACCCAAGCCATTTCTAAACTTCCTCCTCCTTCTTCCAAAAAGTCCCTGCAATCCTTTTTGGGTAAGATTAATTTTGTCAGAAGATTTGTCCCGAGATTCTTAGAAATGGTTCAACCTCTACAAAATCTAATTAAAAGGGACATTTTGTATCGATGGGGACCAAAAGAAAGTCATGCTTTTGATTCAATTAGAAAAGCAATAATAGAATCTCCTTCCCTGATGAGTCCCGATTTTTCTCAGGAATTCACTCTTTACACTTTTGCATCTGACAGATCCTATGTTGTTGTTCTTACATAGAAAAACACTGAAAGCAATGAGATACCCATTGCCTTCATGAGTTCTACTTTTAAAGGAGAATAACTTAATTACCCCGTAGTAGATCATCATGCATATGTTGTTTTTAAAGCAGTGAAACACTTCTCGTCTTACCTGTTGAAATCCAGAACCAAAGTGGTTGTTCCTTACCCCGTGGTAAGAAACCTGTTAGTACAAAATGAGCTGGGTGAGAAAAGGGAAAATTTGATGACATCACTACAAGAATATGACCTTGAAATAAACCCTGCCCAAATTTTTAGAGGTCAAGGCCTGTGTAAACTAATAGATGATTCAATTGAGGAATTAGAAATTCAAATAAACACATCAACTATAAATTAGCATAACGAAAAACAGACCAGCTGTGTTGAAGCTACACCCAATTCTTGGTACGAGAACATTAGATTTTATTTAATGCATGGATATTCTCCCCACATCATTGATCCCAAAAATAGAAGAGAACTTAGGCTTAAATATGCATCTTTCCAGTTAATCAATGATATATTATTTTGAAAGAACATTGATGGTGTTTTTCTGCGTTGTTTAGAAAAGAAGGAGTCCAAAAAAGTGTTGGTTGAACTTCATTCTGGTGATGTTGGTGGTCACTTTGGTGGATACACCACTGCCCAAAAAGTGCTAAGGGCTAGATACTACTGGCCTACCTTGTTTAAATATTCCCATACGCTATCCCACAAATGTGTAATCTGCAAGAAGGTTGCATGACGGGTGAAAAAGACAGCTTTTCCTTTGCAACTTGTTACTGTAGATGCACCATTTCAACAATGGGGCCTAGACATAATAGGACCAATAAATCCCCCTTCTTCGCAACAACACAAGTACATCCTCAAAAAAATAGACTATTTTACAAGATGGTCTGAAGCTTTACCTTTAAAAGTGGTTAACACCAATTAGGTAGTGTCTTTTCTGAACTCCCATATCATCACTCGATTCAGAATTCATGAATGTTTGGTTTTCGACAACGCCTCTTATTTTTCATCCCTTGATATAAATGTTTTATCTATGGAAAAAGGGATTAAACTAAATTACTACCAGCTACTATCCTCAAGGGAATGGTCTAGCATAATCGACAAATAAGAATTTAATCAGGATTATTAAAAGGATAGTTTTAGAAAACCACAAGAATTGGCACAATGCATTGTATACCACACTTTGGGATGATAGGGTAACTCCTAAAGATTCCATTGGTAATTCCCCTTTCTTCCTCATCTACAGAAGAGAATCCATCCTTCCCCCACATGTCTTACTTCATTCTCTGTAATTATCGCAGAAAGTTCAAGAAGAAGAGTGTCCTCTAGAAAACCGGATAAATGCTCTATTAAAACTAGAAGAGGTGAAAACAAAAGACAAACATAAACTAGATCAACACTAGCAAGTTGTGAAGAGATGGTTTGATGCAAATTCATCTTCTGATAGGAATTTTGATGTTGGGGATTTGGTTCTCAAGTGGGACAAAGTGGACGAGAGAAAGGTGGAACATACCAAGTTCCAAAACCTGTGGCTAGGACCATTTGTAATTTCTGAAAAATTACATCCTAGCTCTTTTCATCTGCATAACTTGGAGGGAAATATAGACACTTTCCCAGTGAATGGCCAGGCCCTCAAGAGGTATTTCGCTTGATGATTTTTTATCCACCCTCTTGTAAATATTTTTGTTTTTAATTTTCTTTTCTGTTTTTGATTTTGGTTTTTTTGATTTTGCTTGATTTGGATTTGTTTTCTAAATAATTATGTCTAAATCTCCATTCATTTGTTGAAGGGAATCTGAATTATTATTCATTAGAAGAAGTTAATAACATTTCAAGCGCATGAACAACAAATGCTAAAATCAGATCAACAGAAGTAAGTTTTTGTTCAATCAGTGTTTCTGGTTTCTCATTAAAATTACAGGAAGATGCGATTATCCTTAACAAACTTCTAACGCCATCCCTGTTTTAATGAGGAAAAATCAACTGTGCTTCCCCATACTAGAGATGATTTCTTGATAGAAATCTAATGGTCCATGTCATGATAAAGTCATCAGAACAGAAAAATGACTCTTAAATGATCAATATTTTCATTACCAGACTATGATATTTTTCAGTATCACCTCGCTCTCTTGAATATCATAAAGTTTTTGGAAATTCATAAAAAATTTTTAGAGAGTTGGAATCACTATAACGTGTGGGAATTGTATGTAAAGGTCACCGGAACATTGAACAGGTCTGCTGGAAGCGGGTAAATGCACACATGATACCAAGGCAACTTCACTGGGGTACTGAACAGGCCTGCTGGCAGTGAAGCAATGTTGGGTTTAAGAAAATTATCAGGTATTTCTTTTAATTTGATCAAGTATGAAAATGTTTTTATCATGAATGGATGAATCTTGGACAAGATAAAGGTACTAGAGGTGTTTAAATGACATCCCTATCGAGGCTATGGATGCCTGTTGGTAGCAGTGGCCCTGCCAATGGTATCAAAGTCATCTATATAAACATTGCTACACCTGTGATCTAACTAAGATACCAGATTACATTTTCAGACATAAATACATCCAATGTTATGACTGTACTATTTTCTGAGTTATTATCAAAACGCTTGATATGTCGTTAACTGTTTCTGAAAATTTATTTCATCTGTGCTCTTGATATATATTGTTGGTGATGCTGAGATAACTGCTTCACCCAACATGTCACCATTGTTGGAAGCCACCAATTCTGTGAAATTTTATCTTAATTGGAAGTCGTCACAAAGAGACAAAATCTTTCTACAACTGCCTCCTCCTTACATTTGTAAACGTTTTTGTCTTTTGGCTTTAAGGATATTAATTTAGATAACTTATTTTATGAGTTTTTTCGTTTAGATTTTCTTTTCTTTTGTTTAAATTTCATGACTGCAAGAATAAAATTCAAACTAAAAACTTGGCTTGGGTAATCATTCTATAGTCTATGTTCTCTTCTATATTTTACCAAAGAGATTACACTTTAAGGTAACCTATTCGTTGCTAAGTTTTAAGTTTTATAAGCTCATTGATTAATCCACTGCAACATTTTTTTATGTATTATTGAGAATGTGACTTGATCAGTTCTATGGTTGATTGTTTTTTTTTTTTTTATGTATTATGGAGAATGTGACTTGATCAGTTCTATGGTTGATTGTTTGGTTTTTTTATGTATTATGGAGAATGTGACTTGATCAGTTCTATGGTTGATTGTTTGGTTTTATTTTTGAAATACATGAACCCGCAAAACCTTGGATTAACAATTGATATATGATCTTTTCTCTATCAGTCATATCGCTTTTGTGTCACTTGGTACAGGTATGATGTACCCCCAAATACACCTCATCCTTTTGTCCTATACATTCAATGAACTTCATTGATTATTTGAATTGGCATTTGATAGTGGTTGGGGTTTAATATTCATTGTGCGTAATGGATCATAGGCCTATGTGTCCTTTGGTTTTCTGTCACTCCAAACTTAAATTACCAAACATGATAATCTCCCAAGTTCGTAGGTATCAAGCTGTTTTAGTTTTCAAAAACCTCTCCTTGTTTGTATATTAGGAAACAAAGTCTCCCTCCCGTGGTATCTATTGTGTTTTCTTGATAGCTACCATGGCCGTTGTGGTTCAAATTGAACCTAATGTTGGTTGTGGAGCCTGATTATCTTCCTGATTTAGAGGTATTTTACTTTCAGCTGTGTTTATACCCCATGAAGTATTTACACCCCAGAAGTATTTACACTCTTCCACGCGGGGGAGTGCAGAGGGGGGGTACCCCCTCTGCGGGGTCTGGGGGCAAGCGGGGGTTTGGGGGTGAAGCCCCCAAAGAAAAAATTGCCTTGTAAATGTATATTGTAATGTCATTGTAAATCTGGACCGGTCATTATAAGGTCGCAGATCTAACGGTAGAGATTATGTTAGGGTTTTTTTCCCTAGAAGGCAACCCTCTTTTATGAGGGAAATGTATTGCGGCTATGGTTGATGGTGAATATTTTATTCTGAGAGAGGAGACTGTGAGAGAAAGAAGAGGAAGTTACAGTGGGTTTTGCTGTAGGTTGTATCTCTTCATTTGCTAGATAATAATAAAGGAAGGACCTGGTAATTTCTCTGGTGGACGTAGCCCACACTAAGTGAACCACATAAATTCGTGTCTCTCTTGTATTGTGTATCTTCTGTGTTTTATTTCCACATTTGTTTTGTTTTATTGCTCCACAGTCCTATTTTTCTAACAACTGGTATCAGAGAGAAAGGTAACTCACAGGAAAAGAGGGTTCCTGGTTCGAGTGGGAGCAATGTCGGAAGATGGAAAGTTTAGGGTTGAGAAATTTAACGGCCAAAACTACCAGTTATGGAAGATACAGATGGAAGATTATTTATATCAGAAGGATCTATTCCTACCATTAGGTGGAGTAGAAAAGAAGCTGACGGCCATGAAGGAGGAAGAATGGGAGATTCTTGACAGAAAGGCTCTAGGAATGATACGGCTGAGCCTAGCAGCGTCGGTGGCTTTCAATATTTCCAAAGAAAAGACAACAAAGGGTTTGATGGATGCATTGGCCAAATTGTATGAAAAACCCTCGGCATCCAATAAGGTATTTATAATGAAGAGATTATTTAATATGAAGATGTCAGAAGGTGGGTCTGTTGTAGATCATTTAAATGAATTTAATACGGTTACTAATCAACTAAGTTTTGTAAAAGTGGACTTTGATGATGAGGTCAGGGCTCTTCTAATATTGTGCTCATTGTCAGAAAGATGGAACAGCTTGGTCATGGTTGTAAGTAAATCTGTCTCTGGTTCAAATACTTTAAAATTTGATGATTTTGTTGGTGTTATCCTTAGTGAGGAAATGCAACGGAAAATCACATGTGAGACATTAGGTAATGTGTTGAACATGGAGAACAGGGGAAGACAAAAGGATAGAGGAAAGGGCTCAGGGAACCGCGGAAATTCTATAAAGGGCAGATCCAAATCCAGACTTGGAAAGATAGAGTGTTGGAATTGTGGGAAGAAAGGACATCTGAAGAAAGATTGCAGAGCTCTAAAGAAACAAAGAGATGGAAAACAATAGACAAATCAGAAGCAAATGTAACAGGTGATGTGTTACAAGATGCTTTGATTCTTTCTGTAGATAATATTTCTGAGTCTTGGGTAGTAGATTCAGGGGCTTCATTTCATGCCACACCCCATAGGAAACATTTTATAGATTATGTTCAAGGTGATTTTGGACAGGTTCATTTGGGTGATGATGCACCATGCAAAATTGTTGGAATGGGAAAGGTAAAAATAAAGCAATGAAATGGAAACCAATGGTTGTTGAAAGAGGTAAGACATGTTCCAGATTTAAGGAAAAATTTAATTTCAACAGGGTAGTTGGCAAGTGAAGGTTGTATATCCATATTTACAGATAATACGTGGAAGTTCATCAAAGGATCATTGGTGATAGCAAAAGGAGAGAAGGTAGGTACATTGTATTTATGTACTGGTAATACTGACTCTTCTATATCTTTAGCTTCTACAGGAGTGGATACAACACTATGGCATCATAGGCTGGGACACATGAGT